>WAAG01085870.1:0-10466 GCA_013390105.1 Tichodroma muraria | reverse complement strand
CCAAATAGCAAAAAACAACTCCAAAAGCTTAATGTCTTTGGATCAGGAGAGATGACTAATCTCCTCCCCTGAGCACTGCAAGAACTGGCATGTGAAACATCAGCTCCAGAAGCAAATAGTTTTGCTACCCCAGCATACTGCACAAAAAGTTTCCTTGTGATAAGGATTGTGGCATGTGTAACTTTAACTTGTGCACCAAAAACGTGAGAAAAGACGTAAAGAGTTCAAAGCTGATGAAGAAAGATCAAAAGACAGTTCTCTGATGAGGAAGTTCTGCAAACTACAGAAAAAAAGAATGTTCTAGCAAGAGTCTCTGGAACATTTCATATTGTCTCACATGAGAAATATTTAAAATATTAATAGAGTGAACTAAAATAAAAACTCTCAGGTAAAAAGTGAAAAATTGTCATTATCTGTATTAGAAGCTGGTAGGGGACAAAGGTGGAACTTCAGATGAGTGCCACAATTGCTATGATTGTCTTTTGCTATTTGGAAGAGTAGTGTTGCAGTGTCACTCCCTTGAGAATTCAAAGTGAGACATGACATACTGTCTCTGGAACTAGAGTTTTCCATGATAAGAGGAGCATAGACCATCTTCTTTACTCAATATTTGAAGGGCAGGCTGCTGCTGTGAGCCCCACTGCAGTCCTACATCACATTTGATAATAGGGCCATGTGCAATTTGAACCAGAAATTATGGATGAGTTTGTGTCCTGAGACCAGTATCCATCTGCATGTACCCAGTTGCCAATGGCTGTTCAGAGCACTCCTCAGATGAAACAGATCCCTCAAAACTCCCCAAATGCTGTTATGACTTGAACTGATAGAGGATTTGTCATGTTTGTCCTGATGTGACACAGCAGCCCTCCTGCAGATACACAAAAGGAACACTGCTAATGTAAATATCCTCAAATGAGCATTTATAACTTTCTGACCTTCAGTATTTTCTCTTCGTTTCCTCTTGCCTTCCAAAGAGCTGCTTATCTAACATCTCAAGAGTCACCCTGGGATAGCTGAGTTCAGTCCAGCAACCAGGATCTGATTCCACTTTCAGTAAAACTGAATGCCTTTTGTTTAAATATGTAGCAACAAATCACAGTAAGCTCAGGAAACAGTGGCACTGTACACTTAAGATTTAAAAGGATGTTAACAGGCTGCTCTGACCAAATATCTTGAAATAGGAATCTGTTTCATAATATTCTTCCAGATTCTAAATATATCACAGCAAATACAAATTACCACTGTGCCACCAATGTGGTTATTAAAGCCTTGGAATGTCTTTTATTATACTGACTCCAGCATTATTTCAGCATGTTGTCCCCAAAATAGTTATTCCATTACCCGAAGAGGTGATTAGAAAGCCTGAGTTCTCTGGGATGTTGTGACAATATGCTGATATTTCAGAATTATACCCCTTGGATCCACATCAGTTGCTCACAATCCAGGCCAAAGAATAAGATAAAAATTAGTGTTTGCCAGATGGAAAAAAACGGCAGAATCACCAGAAAGGAAAATGTTATTTAGTTACCAGCTCTTCTGGGCATACCAGACAGGGGTGGTTATGAAAGCCAGTGGACCTTTTGGGTCAACACAGAATGTTTGTGGGTCCAGCTGAGGATGAGGTAAATATAGAGTGCACAGGGTGAAACACTGGTCACACTACAAAAACTCCCACTGATTTCAGCATGGCCAAGATTTCACTCTTCAGAGCCATTAAGTGCTCCAGCAGTTATCTGCACCTGTGAATCAGTAGGTTCAATGTCCAAGATGAGACTGGTCACCAAGAGACCCTTAAATATCTGATTTTCTTTTTAAAGGAGGAACGCTATAAAAATAAAGTATCTGAAAGTGTCCATAGAAGTAGAATTACTGTTCAGTGTAAAATGCAAGCTGAGGTGATAGCCAAAAAAAATGACTTATAAAAGTTTGCTTGATATGGAAAACAAGTGTCAGCTCCTTGCTGCTGTGTTGTTAATACATGAAAATAAAAGAAATCCTATAAGGTCTATGGGAGCTTACTGCAGATGAGTAATATTGAAGGCACCCTCATAAAAAAGATAATGCTGTTGGTAATCCTTAGCTGATCTCAGGGGTTTTCTCCCTTTCTCTTTTCTTTCTTTGATTTTTTACTTTCCCTCTTTTATCAACATCTGTTTTAGGTCACCCTTGAATCCCACCTTCTCCCCAGGAAAGCAACACAATAGTGTGCTCAGCAGAGCCCCCCAGTGCACTCTCACACACATTCTCCAAATGACAAATAATCTCTATATATCTTCTGGGAACAATAAAAATCCTTGGATGTGCTCCCAGAGCCCTCAGGAAGTTCAAAAATCTTTAGAGGGGGGCCCTGGATTGAGGTTTTATCTCTAGAATTTTACATAACAAACTTGGTAAGTGTTGTATAACAGTTAATACATATTCAATGGCCAAGGGAGAAAAAAACCCTCAACCAATGTTAAAAACAACATTGGGGAAGGTCAAGTGCATGAAAGGCCTGGTGTGCTCTGATCACTTCAATGGCGACAGCTTGGATTCCTCTCTTTTATCCCATTTGTGCTGCGCTCACTGGTGTTTTGGAAGTGGAGCTGCCCCAGTGATGGAGTGCTGTGCAGGGACAAGCTGCTGAANGGATTATCAGTGTAGAGGTTTCACTTTTTCCCTCATCCCGATTTTTATTAACTGTAGTCTGAGACAGGTCAACAGAGCCACAGGACATCAGAATATGACTGACTTACTGATACTTTCATGGAAGAAGAGGATTTTCTAATGATGGTTCTAATGAGATTGTTCTAATGTATACAAAAATATCTGTGTATGCAGGTGCTCAAAAGAGTACGTCTGCATTACAAAACCAAACTACCTTTGTGAATTATCATGCAAATGGAAAGAAGAAGTATTGTTAAGGAAATCTCAAATCTTAAAAATAAATTAATACAATCGTGGATTCATTTACCCATGGAAAAAGAAATCCATTTGCTTACTGTTGTTTCTTAGTTTGATTGGTCTACTGACTGCAAAGATCATCTCATGAGGAAAGGACAACAGAAGATGACCATTGACCATCTGTGTATCAGAGAAATAATGAGAAGCCATATTTAGTTGACTCATTCACACAAATATGTGAATTTAGGCTTTTGTCATACATGTTTCCTATATGCTACATGATGCAGTATAAAAGTAGCAATGGGCCAAGACTGAAACTCTGTAAACTCTGACAATAACAGGCTTTAGCTTCTCCAGTGAGTCCAGCCAAGCTCAAATTACCTCCAGCATTAATTATTTCCAAAGTGTAACAGGCAGCACTTCAATTTCTGTAAGTTATTCCTCCTGGTAGTCATGGTCACATGTAATTCATCTTACGGTAAGTGAAGGGAATCACAGCACTGATTTGTCCTCTCTAGAGCATGGCAGGCTTTTATTGCATTCAATCATACCAATTTTAATAATAATTGATTTTAATGTTAAAATGGGAAACAAGGTTGGGTGCTAGTGCTGGCTAAATGCCGTCTTATTGTCCTTAGAAGAGTCTAATTTACCCTGCCAGCAAGCAAAAGAGTATTAAAGGGAGAAAATGCTGAGGAATTCTATGAGTGTGGAATTCATCCCCATATGGAGTGGGGGAGGCCCAGGAGCTATTTTAGTGGGACTCTAAGCCATAGCAATTTAAGTGGGATTTAAGTTGTGCACAGACCCGTGCAGGCTTCCTGCACAGAAAAGGCTTTCAACCAAGGACATTATGAGGAAGATGCAAAGGGATTACAAGCATTCTAGGCCCACTGCCACCCCTGAGGCTCAGGATATGAATGCACACGAAACCTACAACAAGGTAAATGAGTGTGCAAGCCCTCTGCTTGTCAGCTCTGTGGTCAAAGTAAATGAGAGGTTTTCTCTAAGGGAAAGAAAGTTTCTGTAACACCAGCATATTTTAAACCAGCTATTGCATACTCTGAGCACCTCATTCTTCATCCCTTACCACCAAATGAAAACATGCCCTGTTGTCCCCCAGCAAAATCAGGCTTTTGAGATGCAGGGGCAGTCTGAAGATCCCATTAAATGACTCTGTGGCTTCCGAGCTGCAGGTAGTTTTTATGGGGCTTAGGCAGGCATATAATTGTCTGTACTCACTCATGCAGACGCACCTTAAGACAGGTAAGCACAAGCTCTACAAAAGCCAGGAAACCTCTGTCTAGTGGCAAATGTTCAGAAGTGAAGTGTCACTGAGGCCACCCTTCCCTGGATGCACTGACTGCCTCAATTGGAAGCTTTTCTCCCAAGTACACAACCAGACCCCTAAAGTCCCCCTGCAACATTTCCTTCTCTTCCATCACCACCTCCCCTCTGTTGACAAAACCAGTTAAAATACCTCTGGATGAACCACTCTAAAGCCTTTTTTTGAGATGAAAATTTACCTCTTCTTTCTGGGTTAATAGTGATACAGATAATTTTCCCAAGATAATGGTTTGAACTGGGAAAAATGGGGAGAAAAGAGCATATGCAGTCAACAAGGAGGGTGGAACAGCCAGGCTTACTTTTTAAGAATACATAATGAATTTATTCTCAAAAAATTAGGAAATGAAACTCTGTATTTCATTGGGATTTAGCTGCCTCTCTCGCTTTAGGATTTAAGAAAACGAACCCTGAAGCCTGAGGGCAGGGTGTACCAGGCTGTCACTGCACACTGCTACTGGAGGGAGTGAAGGTGGTGGTGCCTGCCATTGTCTTCTGCTTCCCAATCAGCCCAGTGCACTGAGTCCCTGCCTGGGACGAGTGATCAGGTTCACCCTCTGCTTTATGTGGAGGTGAGATTGAGATTGTGATTGCTTGATCACGAGCAAGCCACCGGAAAAAGGCGCAAAACCAGTGTGGCTGCCGCTTCTACCTCCTAGGGGCAGCTTACATGAACCTATGGGTACTTGGAGCACATTAAATGTTCGGGAAACTACCGAGAAAAATACATCCATTGAAATGGGCAGATCTACATTTTGAGTGACATGCTGGAAGCTTATGTGCCTAAATCTAGTTTGAGAATTTACTTCTCAGGATACATGTTAAAGGATTACAGCTGCTAGCAGGCGCAGTAATGATTAGAAAAAGAAATTTGCCAAAGACTCAGAACAAAATACTTTTGCTTGGAAAGCACATTTCCATGACTGTTACTCGCTCTAAAGAGAATATATATTGAACTTAGACCTTCATAATTCTGGAAATCTTTATATTTATTGCTTATTTAACATAAACATTCTCTTCTAGTAATTCTAATTGATGAATGGCTAGTGCCATTTCTGGGTGAAGTCTACTTTAAATTTCTTGAAAAGCACACTCACTGATTTCTTGGGTATTTTTGCAAACTAAAAACGAGGCTCAGCAGTCTCATTTCTTAAACTTATTTAGCATGGTTACTGAAGCAGAAACTTATCATGCATGAATGTGAAGCGGAGTCATTTGACTTTGACTGGTGCATACCTTTGAATACAGAGATAAACTGTACTGAGTCATGTATGGTATGTTTTTCTAAGCATTATAGCTGTGCTCAAAAGATCAAGTTTCTGTCTCAGTTTCAAAGCTTCATTTTTCTGAATAGAAGGACGACTGTATTTTTAATTTTTCAACAAATTAAAATCAGTTCATATGTGCTGGCCTTAGCATAAGGGATAAATATTGTGTAACTACTTTTTATTGCTATGCCTTTTTTTTAAGGATGTGGACCTGTTTATGAAAAAGACTAACTTGGATTTCAGCACCAAGCAGCAAGTCAAGAATGGTGTTCTCTTGATTGAGGTACTAGACTAGTATTAACAAAATCTACACTAAGATATTCACTTCAATATGAGCATCTTTTGTCATCACTTAAACTCATAGTGCCTCAATTCCCCATTTACAAATCAGTCATAATATTTCCATACTTTAATGGACCCCAAGAGATCCCTTAAATGGCAGCTTCTTTGAAATGTTCAAGATTTTAAATATTGTAAATGAATCAGCCTTATTTATATTTGTGCCTAAAATCTGCTTTGTATATCACTATATGAAAGGAAGACAGAGTTTTAGCTGAGGTTGGGATTTTTGTATGGAAAGAAACAAGCTGAGGTGGCCACAATGGTCTGGGTAAGAGAGCAAGCGATGAGAGAACTCTAGACCTCTACTTTTCTAGAGGCTTTAGGCTTGGGAAGGGTGGTATTTGGTTTTGGTCATTTGTTGTGTTTTTTTTTCATATATAAGAGTTTTATTTTTTATAGGAGCTTTTTGCTCTGAAACGGGTGTATCACCAATAACTAAATAGTAAATCACCAATAACTAAATAGTAAATCTTGATATATGGTTAGAAGAGTTATTACAGAAAGGCTGATTCTACAAGGGGAAATGTGTAGATAAACTTTAATGCCCATGAAGAACCTTACCAGAGTTCTCCAAAGAAACTGGAGACTCCAGTACTCCTCTGTTGTAGCTCCTCTACTGAGCTGCTGACATCAGATGAGTTTGAGCAGCATCAGCTCACTGCACACAGGCCAGTAGCGTGTTTAGGATGATTTCATTACAGACATCTTATATACCCAAAAGAACCCTTGGAAGCAACCTGGAAGGATTCCTATGGGCTCTTAGGATCCGTAACATTTACTCCTACCTTTGTAACAAACTCTGTTTGCTTAAAGTTTATCAAGATCAAGAAAAGGATTGGAGCACCACCACACTTCAACTGAAGACTGTTCTGGCAGAGCCCTCAGCTCTGTGAGCACTTCAGGGCTGGGACAGCAGAGAAAAGTGAAATGAGGGTGACCTGCATGTGCAGTCACGTGCAGTCAGTGCTGCTGGGGTCATTCCCCAGTACTGAGCACAGCCCTCTCTCCCGTCATCTCCTCTGCACTTCGCTAGCACGGCGTGAAGCACACTTTCAGAAGTAGAGTTTGTTGCAGGCTTGCAAACATTTATTGGGCATCTTCTAGATAGGTGCCAAGTTATGGTCATATCATGCTCCTGAGAAGGCTTTGGAGATCATTAGCATTTCGAGGAAAGTCCCGCTGAGAATTCCCCTTTTACGGGAGTGAAAGGCAACACTGTTTGAGGTGAACGAAGTAAAGATATAAAGATATAAAGCCCTCCTTCCAGGCTGACCCAGCAAAATATTCCATTAGCTCAAATGGCAGAGCAATTGCCTTCAAAAATGTAAAGATGAAGTTTTAGATTCCCCAGCAGATTTATTCAGAGCATATAATACTGTAACTTGTGTGTAATTCATATTCTTTAATTAGACAGCTCTTTGATGGCCTGTAGCTAAGTGTATTTTAGTAACTGGCTGTTTTAGTGAAAAGAATATTAAAATCCTTTGACATGCAATGGGACTAAGTTTGGTGTCAAAAAAAACAGAAAAATATGCTTTTACTAAAAAAAAAAGGAGCCTACTGGTGAGAAAATATTTGATTACAGCATGTAAGTACTCTCTCAGAGAGAGAAGGCAAGAAAGCATTAAAAGTTCTGTCAACATAATAGAGAAAAATTTAGCAAGAACCTATGCTGGAAACTTAAAGCTAAGTAAATTCAAATTAGACACCAAAAAAATTTATTTTCTTAATAGCAAAGCTGATTAAATAATAAAACGAAGAAGAAGGGACAGGCTTCTTTCTCCCTCTCTTGGTGTCTCTGTACCAGCACTGAATGCTCTCTTGAGAGGTATCCTGCTGTCAGATGCAAACTCCTGGCTTGGTAAAGAAAATTACAGGATGTGTGATCTGCAAGCTGGGGAGGATGACCTAATCACTACTGCCCTAAACATATATGAACCCATATGACACCATACAGCCTTGTTTCTTTGAAATTCTAGAATAAAAAATGCATTTTTATTAGTTAATTTGTTGCCTTAGTAGCATTCATTCAGTTAGAGGGGTGCTAGCTTCCTAAGGGGTAGAGACCAGGTATTTTTTAGAGTTCTTTTATTTTCTACCTTTTTTTTTTGCCATATTACCAGTGTGGGTTTGCCAAGGCATACCAGCTAGAACAACTACAACAACAAAAGGAATCCCCGTGGCATCACTGAATAGCAGTCTTTTTTTGTTCTTTTTTTTGTGTTGAGCAGTGAGGAAAGACAAATTTTCTTTTTCTATTGCCTCTAGAGTTGTCTTAGTCATGTTCTTTCTGATTCCCTTTAGATACAGTGTTTTCAACATATAAATAACTCATTGCAGTCTCAGTAACTCTATATTAAATTTTGGAAAAAAATTTAGATTTAGAAATCTCAGCAGGGTTGAGTTAGTACATCATATAGCAAGGTACTTTAAAAAATTACAGTTTTAAGCCAATTATCATTTTAAAGGCCTGTGGTTTGTTACCAGGTGTTGTTTTTTGTAGAGCTTCATTTTCAATGCCTGAAATGAAGCATAGCTATGCCAACCATCTAAATTGAAGACTGTTTGAATGAATTTTATGGCAGTGATATAATTATTTAAAATATTGGCATTTCAGATTTTCCTGACAGTGTTGGAAAAAACAGAAAAAGGTTAAGTTCAAATATACAAAACAAATCCAGGTGTTTTTTTTTTTACTTCCATTTCAAAGCAGTTAACCTACTTTCCAGTCTTTCCACAAATAGTGAAGATAAAGGTTGAAGTGGTTCAGAAGATACTTGGATGGAAGACACAATGGTCTCTGCGTACTGAATCATTTTGCTGAACTTACTTTGATAAATGTGCCAATTCTGAATTGTGAAGTTGAGAATAACAAATGATTCTTTAAAAACCTTTTATAAGTACTTTTTCATATCACTGTGTTCAGAATCAAAATGTACCTTTTTTTCAGGGTGAGAACGAGAAAATCTTCACTGTTCCATCTACCAGGGATGCACCTGCAGTGGTAGAGGCACAACCCCTGCCTTTAGGGATGTAGCCACTCTGCCTCTGCATTTTACATCCCAATAACAACTGCAGGTCTGGTGGGCTGCTCTGATCCTGAGTTTTCATTGTTTTCTGGGAGAAATATCTTGGCTTACACTTATATCACAAGACCATTTATACACACTTACAGAAACCTCTTAATTATGATTTCTGACTTCAGTAGCCATGAGGCTGAAGTAAGGAAAAGCTTGAAAAAATGATGGATAAACTATAGATACTGAGGAGCAGGGTGTCATCTGACTGAAGTCATCTGGGCTCTGCAGCTCAGGTCACTGGCCTGTTCCTCTGACTAGGCACCACGGTGCTCTTTTGGTATAACCTCTATCTGCCATGTAACTGTGAATAAGGAAACCAGGTGGGAAAAGCCTCTGAAGTGTTGAAGTGTGTAGGGTAAAGCAGACCAGGTCTAGTCCTGGTAAGAGCTGATGTTAAAGGCCGATTCTGGGTCAGGCAGAAGTTGCATCTAGAGGCTGACAAGTGATGGGGATGAAGGTTTGTCCCTACATGCTACTGACAGTCGCTGTACAGAGTGGTTGTCATGAATTCAGCTCTTCTGAGGAGAAGCCACGTGAACTCAAGAAACTCCACATGATTTTGAAATGATTTTCAGAAATACACTTGCTTGTGAGTGGTCCAGAACAGGATTTTCCTCCTTCTGTGGAGGTGCCTTCATCTCACTTTTTGTTTTGGTTCAGAAACACAAAGACAGTGGCAAGTGAAGTGAGTGGGTACAGGAGGACATATACAAAAGCAACAGCTTTTATATAATACCCCCATTCTCTCTGCCCCTTTTCCAGAGCTGGAGGTGAAAGCCAGTGTACCATATTCAAATAAATAATGACAGGCAAAACTCAGAGTGGGAAAATACACTGAAATTGACCAGCATTATCCAAGTTTCACATGTGACTGGTTATTAGACAGATTTGTGATATTTACCTGCCCCAACTTCTGTGCTCAAGCTCTGCTATGGAGAAGCATCAGCTCATTGAGGAGCAAGCTTGCATGCTGAGAGTTGCATGGGAGTTCTTCCTTTTGGCACTCTTGTGCCAGCTGAGACAGCCCAGCACTAGAGGAGGCTGAAGAGGTGATTTGTCCCTAGCATTTTGAAAAAGCCCTGGATGCAACACCTGAGCAGGGAGCTACCAGGACACAAGAGCACTGCTGGTGAGGGAATGTGGTCTGCCAGGTGCTGTCAAGTGTGTTTTTCCAAAACAAGGCAGATACAACCTTTATGGCTTAAAGTGAGCACTGTACAGGAAATTAAATACATGTGACAGAGACAAGCAGAGCTCAGAGACCTCATAAACACAGATGGAGCCATCTGTATCTCCAGTTCAGAGAGCACCTGTTAACAGCTCACATGCCACATGCATCCTGCTGTTGGAAGAGTCCTCAGGAGACCTGATTCCCAATCCACCTCATTCATCATCAGGCTTCACTGTTTCCCTCTAGAGAAGCTCATAGCAAGGAGAGGGATAACAGATGCTGGCCCAGCTGGTCTGCCTCAAAGAGAGCTTTGCTTGGCGAGCTCATCTCCAGTAGGAAGTCTCACAGCACTGTTTCTTATATTGGAACCTTAAGGAA
>WAAG01085865.1:21837-45528 GCA_013390105.1 Tichodroma muraria | reverse complement strand
TTCCAAAATAAAAAAAAAAAAAAAAAAAAAAGTACTGGTAATTTTGTTCATTACCTGCCAAAAAATGCCACTTTCATGTGTCTCCGTGAGAGCACCTCTCCAATGACTGCCAACTTGTTTTTATATGCTTGTATTTTTGCTAGTTCGTCTTCTGTTGCTACATGATCAAGCTCTGGGTTCTTGTATGTGGCTACACACAGAAAGGAAAAACATAAATGCAATCACATACAGAGAATGTGTTCTGTGATACAAGGTGTAAGCAATCAGTACTTAACATGCCAAGTCTAAATTTTAGTTACAGTGATTGAATAAAACAAGCAAAACCCCACTACATTCACTGACACCAGCCCTTATCATTTGACAGGTCTGCCACAAGCACTGGTGAAATCACAACATAAGTCACTTCAGATCAATCACCAATCCAAGCACTGATCCACTAACCCTGTGAACACAGCCTGATGGGCTCACTTGCCCAGTTTTTTGGGACACCTGCTTCCTTCACAAAGGAAAGCCAAGTCCTCTCATGGATACACCAGCTAAGCTGGGCTATCTTGCCCCCGCAGAGCTCACCAGGATGATGAGCAACCAACTCTGTGCGGCCATACACGTTCAGCGCTGCTAAAACCTCTGAAGGTGTTCCCTGCATTGCATCACTGATGCACCTTCCTGCTGAAAAATGGGAGAACCTGTTTGTCCCTCCTTCTGTGCAAAAGAAACTGCCACAGAACTATAGGTCCAGGATGGTTAAGCTTTCACCCTCATGGAAAGGAAACCAGGCTTCCAATTCAAGTGACTTAATCAGCTTTTCAGGTATGTAGCCATGCCAGGCATTCCTTCCAGCACAAGCTGAAAAAAAGCCTAGCGTCAAATGAAAAATGTGACTACTTCTGAAAGTGCGTGTTTATACAAACAGCATGGTAACAGATAACATAATTATGCTGCTCTAAAACATACTCAAAACAAAGGACAAGACTCTCGGGAAAGCTCACCTTCCACAAACGCTGCTCCCTCAGTGACATAGTCCAGCAGCTGGCCGAAGATGGCAGTGATGGTCTTTTTGGCCAGCACAAAGTGCTTTAGTGGAGAGACAGAGGCTTCTGCCATGCTGCAGCTGCACGGAAAGGTGCATAACGTGACAAACACTCGGTACACACAGCTAACTAAAATTCATACACACAGCCATTAAGAAACAAAACGAAACAAAACAAAAAACCGCCCTAAGCCCCAAACCAAAGCTCTAAACTCCAAAGGGCAGGAAGCTCAGTTTGCGCTCTGATCTCCTCTCTTCACAAGCGCCAAGAGCAGCTGGCGAAACTCAGGGACAGGTTCGAAGCGATCTGGTGTTTTCTGCCCCGGAAACACGAGGCTTTCCCCTCGCCAAACACGGCTCCCGCCTCCCCACCGCCCGCGGATCAGCGCTGTCCCGCCGGCCACCGAGGACGGGCCCCGCTCCCTCCCGGAGCCCCGGCTCGGCGGGGTCAGGCCGAGGGGCGGCGGCGGCGGCCCCAGTCCCTCATGGTGCCTCACTCAGCCGTGCTCCCTCACGGAGCCTCGGCTCAGCCCCGGTCTCTCGCGAAACCCCCGCCCCCCCTAGTCTCTCACGGAGCTCCCGGTCCCGGCCGCTGTCCCTCAGGGAGCCCCGCTCGCACCGGCCGTGCCCGTCACCGCCGCCGCCGGGACGGGGGGGACGTCACTTCCCTTTCCTCTCCCATGACCCCGCGCCCGCCCGGGCAGCGCCATGTTCAGTGCGGGCTGAGGGCCGCCGCCGCCATCTTGAGCGCGGGCAGGTCGCGAAATGGAGCCGGCAGAGGCCGGGCAGCAGCGGGGTCACCATCCAGGGGTCCAGCCGCAGCACCACGGTGTAGCCAAAGTCTGCAAAGGGACAACGCCGGGGCTTTCAGGACTTAAAGAGCACCGATACCTCATGCGTTTGGTACAGGAGCATCAGGAAACGAGAACCAAAATAAAAATCGGCGACAACAGCGTTCTAGACAGCACGTTATTTGAGGATTACTAATCCGCTGTATTTTAAGAGCTTGCAATAATTTGTGGGATGTAAATTTTGTTTTGAAGTCAACAATCTTTCACATAAAAAAAGGTCTTTCGCTCAACAAGAAACACGATCCAGCAATCTGACTCACAGAGATTTGTTAAGGTTGGAAAATACCCCTAAAATCGAGTCACACATCAAAACTAAGGGTTCAAAAGTCTGAAAAGCAAAGAATCAAATACAGATTTCTCACAAATACAAAACACTAACAGAACCAAGCTCACGATTTTGCATAGCTTCTGCTTGGAATGATGTTCCTAAAACAGCTGAAACTTGCAGTGAACAACCAGAATTTGATACTGCCTTGGAGAAAAAAAAAAAAAAAAAAAAAAAAAAAAAAAAAAAAAAAAAAAAAAAAAAGTGGCACAGTCCCGGTCCCTAGGGTTCATTTCTGCCACTCCCGACCGAGGCGAGCTGCTCGGGCTCCGGGGTGACACATCCGTGCACTCACCTTCCACTTTCGTGCTTCACCCACCTAACCCAAATGTCTTCCCTGCCCTCGGCATGCTCAGCCATGCCTTTCAGCCTTCCAGATTCTAGGCAGACTCCTTACCTATTTTTCCTGCTAGTAACTTTCTTGCTTTAACGTGCAGAAGCCAGCAGTGTACTTGTGTTCCCGAGACATGCTACTCCTGTACACTTCCATTTACTCCCTGATATATTATTAAAAAGAAAATACTAACACTGGTCCCTCATTTATAAAATCCAACCTAAGACGACCTTGGATGCGTTTCCTGTTTAGACGCTGCATTTTAGTTTGGAATGATTTGGTTTCACAACATTCCTGTGGGGTATATCGTTTTGATTCCCAGTTTAGAGACCAGAAATAACCCAACTCAAAGAGAGCCATGAAGTTATTCATGTCAACAAACAAGTTTGACTGTGTCACAGGGCTCTGTGGTGACACAGGACAACACCTTTCCTGCTGGGGACACAATGCTGGTCTACACAAATATATGCACTTCTTAAGCCCCCTTATTTATTTTGGGGGATTTTTAAATGCTTTTTTTCCACTTCTTGTCACTATCTCCCAGAGCTCAGCTGTGCTATTCCACCTCTGTGCCATCAGCAGGAGCAGTTTTCAGAGAACCAGCATTCCCCCTTTCAGATATATGAGCAAAATTAACTTTACATATAGAAAATAATTCATCTTAGTGTTTTGTTAACTATATTATTGCTACCATTTTAAGCCAGCCAGGAAGAATGTGTTCAAAATAGGACATCAGCAATTCTACCACAGATACTGTCATTCTCTATACAACGGAGTAATAAAATACAGCAAGACAACTTCCAGTTGTCCTTTCCAATGACAAAACACAAGATCTAGTAGTAAATCAGTATTTCAAGGTTACGCAAATGGTCTTGCCTGCAACAACAAAATAAACAGTAAGTGGTTCATAGACTTTCCAGAAATACCTCTCTGGAAATCAGAACTTTCATTAATTGATAACATTCAGCCAAGTTTTATCCTTAGCTTTAAAAATCAAATCCAGAGACCCTTGCATGCCTTGAAGCTGATAATACCAAATCTCACTGATCAAGAAATGTTTGATACATTAATTATCTCTACACAAAGCTTGCATTAGACAATCTTACATTACAACTTTATAACCAATGAAGAAAGAAATGTAAACTCCACCAGTAATTTGTGGGTAATTTCACCATGGTATCTAGCATCATCTAAGGGACCCCTCTTATTTTTTTATTTGTCCAAGTATCCACGCAGAAATAGAGCTACAGAATGAACTGTAAAAACTCACTTCCAATAATTAAAATGGCAGGATAGTGCTACATATAATATAAAGAAATGTGTGAAATAATTTGAGAGTGATTAGTAAAAATTTTGTAATGTACCGGTCTTTTAAGCCTGTATATAAAAGTTTAAAATTTACAGTTAAAATGACATTCCTCAAGTTACTAGTGGTGGAAAGATAATTATAAATATACATAATTATTACAATAATAAAGACTACTAGAAGTTTGCTCTAGTCAGAGGCTAGTGACATACATAATTTCAGTGAGAGCTAAATTAGGATTTTACATAAGAAATTAATTTTGTACATTCTCAGCAGGATCACTGCAAATTCCTTTTGCAATTACTCTTTAGAACATGATCCAATCCAAACCCAAGCAATGTGTGTCTCCTCAGTGCATTAAAAGACAAGAACTGAAGGTAAATAAAGGGAATACCATGTGGGAGTCGTGTAGTACATGTGTGGAAGAGTGTATTGTACATGTGTTGGACTGTCCCAGAGATGGGATTTAAACATAGAACAAAGTGAACAGTGAGGTCAGAAAGGTATCCCAAGAGAAAAATAGGACAATTGAAAAAGCTTGTCAGGGGCATGAGGTGGGAAATGAAGGCTGGTATGTGAATCTGGAGATGTCCATGCCTGGAAACTTTTGAACACTCTTGTTTTTGGCAGGCCAGTGCTACTGCTGAACACCAGTGCAATGACCTGCTGCCACACAGGGTAACATGAGTTGGATGCGAAACTGAGACCAGTACTGGGTTATTTAAGCATTGAATTAAATATTTGCTTTTTTTGTGCCCTTTTAAACTCAAGAAAGCTGGTCTTGTACGCTAGACATGAAAGAGTGGGATGACCATCAGAACTGGTATCACAACATGCAACTACTCCCACTGTCCCTCCCCCCAAAATCTGATCCATCACACTGTAAATTTGGTTATTCCTACTGAAACCCCTAGACAAGGAAATTCACAACACCACATGCTATACATGCTTTGCTGATATAAAGATGAAAACATTAGAAATGAACAATTGCTGTTAAAATTGTATTTAATATCACATTCCAGTGACTGGAAATTAATCCAATTCTAACAAATTGATTACAGGAAAAGAAAGCAATCACACTGTCTCATGTATCTGAAGATGACTTAAAAGATCTTTTTCATTCCCAAACCTCATTAAACAATCAGTACATTTATGAGGCAAATCTGCTGAATGCCTGAAATCCAAATGAGTTTTAAGGTCTTCAATCTGTCCCGTTGAATATTCACAGTATTGGCACAAATAAATCCCTTCAGATAAATGAGAGCTTAGGTGCTTGCAATATTCCAACATACCTGAAAATCCCTTCCCACAGTCATCACAAACATGAGGGAATATTTTGGTGTGCTCAATAGCTACGTGCCTGTTGACATTTGTATGCAGCCTGCTCCTAAAGCCGCACACCTGGCACACAAAGAAGTTTTTGCATTTGTCAAAACTGATTTTGTTGATGAGGCTGTACTGGCCACGCTCCTTGTTGTTGTAGCTGTCGCTCAGCTCGATGAGCCGGCACGCGTGCTCGTTCACCACGTGGCTGTGCAGATCCTCGGGGTCGTTCGTCTCGTGCTCACAGAACTGACACAGGTACTGCTCGTCACAGCTGTGCTCCTGGAAGTGCAGGTACAGCTCGCTGCTGGAGGAGAACTGCACATCACACTGCTCACACCAGTAAAGGTGGTCGTTGAAGTGAGTGTCTGCTATGTGCTGACTCAGGTTCTCAAAAATCACCGTTTTGTAATCGCAGTATTTACAGATGTATGGATCCTCCTCGTGTAGCTTTACATGTTCAATGAGCTGCACCTTGCTGGAGAAACTTTCTTTACAAACTTTACAGACATGAGTGTCAGTACACGTCTTATGCTTCAGGATCATGTGCTGCTTCAGATCAGAGAAGTACTTGCTGTTGAACTCACAGAGCTCACACTTGTACAAGCCGCTGCTGTTGGCTCTCAGCAAGGGCCATTTCTGTTGAGCTGTGATATTCAAAGCCTGGTTCTTCTCAAAGATTTTACAGGTCTCCAGAGGGATTTCCTCAAGGTCCTCAGCTTCCAGCTTCTCAGGAGACACAGTCTGTGTTTCTATATCGTGAACTTCTACAGCATTCACTTCTGTTGTAGAAATTTCTACAGTTTGGATGTCTAGAGGTTTCTCTTCTTCTGTGGGGCTGTCACTGAATATAGGTGAGTCACATAAGTCTCTGCACATTCCATTGTTAGTACCTTTATCTGCAGGAGAAATACATAATAGAAGGTTGAAAAAACCCCACTACAAAACACCTGGGCTCATTTTTAACTTTTCAGTTGGCTGCAGCAGCTTTCAAATGCAAAGACCAGTTATTCTTCCCCTGCCAGACTATGCTATATTTTCAGCTAACAAAGCAATACCAGAAACTATAAATCCTTCACCATTTCTGTCAAAGCAAAGAAATTACATGAGAAGCCAGCAGCAGCTGTGCTCTCCGACTTCCCAGCACCTCATCTACAAACACACCGACCTTTACCTTTATCCTTCTTTTTAGAGTCTGTGCAGTGCATCCCAACGTTTGAGTGTGCCCCGCTCCAGTGAGAGCTCCCGGCATGTACCGGACTCCCGTCATCATCTGTGTCCAGGCTCTGCACAGGACTGTGGAATCTACCTGCAAAAGGGAAGGGAAGCATTTCCTTGTCATCATTTGTCCACACTAGCATCATCCTGATTCCTTGATTTAGTCATAGATCTTATTTACTATTTATTTATTCTACTTGCATAAATTTATCTTTATACACTAAGCACATCATAACCTACATTTAAAAAAAAAAGTAACAGTAAATACCTTGAAAATTATTTCCATACATGCAGAGAAAAACAAAAGAATTCAAAAAGAAGCAACTCTGTCTAGAAGACTTCAGCAGAGAATAGCCAGCTGATTATACAGAAAAAAAAACTTAAAATCCTTAAATGAAATGTTACATTTAATAGATACAATTTGAAAAAATATTCATCAATATTTCCAGACATTGCATTTTAAAATATGATACCTTCTAAAACTTCTGCAGATTTTATTGTTAATGATTAAAGTGAAAAGAAAAATAGATAAGACTAAAAATCCACCATCACATTTACTCTGCTAACTTTCCACCCACTATCGGATGTTTTATAAAAAGGCATTTTGTTCTGCAAACTACAAGTACAATTCAATGCAACTGTTGGTAATTTCCATCTGAACTCATCAACTTTGTTACCTAGGTAGTGAGAATTTGAAGTAGTTTAATCAGCACTATAAATGTAAAATTAAAGAATCTTTTTGTTGTTAATGTTTCTATTTTGAAAACTATTCCAACTGTAACAATTAAACAACCTTCCCCAAGTCTAAGGCCCATCAGATCACAAGGACACTCAGAAGTCACCTGCTGTATATTGTGAATTTTATTTGCTTCTATGAATAGGAACATGACACATTAAAGAACTGCCAAACAAGACCCCAAAACATAGTCTTACCTCTGCTTATATCTGGCTGTCTCATGGAACAGACGCTGTAGCAGTGGTCAGAAAAAATCCCACTGTTGTCTATGTATCTGCTTGCACCTGAAGAATCTAAACGAAAACATCAACAAAAAAAGTTTAAGTACTCACGTCTTGTTGTAGCTACAGACGTATTTCATGCTCATCAAAATTCTTTTAACACTTTTACTTGTTGTTGTCAAGAATTCGTGTTGTGATTTACACCCTCCAGCTGCTGCTCTGATGTTTGGAGTATCAGGTCTCTGCTCCCACTGAGGACACTGAGTGCATCGCCCATTCAGTGCTGAACACTTCTCTCTACCCCCACCCCAACTTTCACAGAATTCCTTCCCTCTGTGGAAGCAAAATCACCTTCATTTGAAGCTAAAGCCAGTTCCCCCATGTGCAGGGAGTACAGAACAAACTGTTCAGGTGCATTGGCTCAAAGTGGCCCAGCAAAGGAGCCTGCAGAGTGGGTGCTGCCCATTCAAGCCAAGATTTCTTATCCCACCCTTTATGTCACTGTTTTTCCACATGTTGGCACGTGTGGTCCCTTCTTGTAAAGTTATTATTCTGAGAAAAAAGATTAACTTACTAAAGTATTAATAACTCAAGCTCTAGACTGACCTGAGTAACGAGAAGGATGCAGAGTCTTCCTTTTCCTCTTTTTAGGATGTTCATTCATTTTGAACAGTCTACATGAACCGTAAAGTAAACACATTAAAGAATTACACTTGTTTACATCTAGTTTATCTTTCAGAACCTTATGGAACACTACAAGCATTTTGCAAACCTGCATATCAAATACAAAAGTTTTTTCCTACTCCTCCTTCTTATCCCCCAGACCATTTTGATACAGTTAAGAACCCACTAAATGCACACAACCGCTGAAGTCCAGTTCCACATTCCTGCCCTGGAGCAAAAGAAGGTTCACCTTAAAGACAAAGAAGTCTCAACTCCAGGTACTCCAGCACTAAGGGTCATCTACAAGCCTTCTCCCTAGGACCCTTTTTGTCAGAGACAGGACATTCTGAGGCAGAGCCCTTCAGAAACAAGTTTTAGTGTTTAAAATACTAGTACAGTCATGCTGTCTTACCAAAAATCCTAGACTCTTCAGAAAAGCAAGCAGAGCATCTAAGAAGCTGATAGCTGTATAGCTTCCAAAGGTAGTGAATGCATCAGCTCAAGATTTTCACCTATGGAGTGAGAGCATTTTAAACCACTTAAAACTTTTGCACAAAATAGAAAAAAACATAGAATCAGATATAAGTGATACAAATACTACAAAGAATAAATCTATGGAAACTGTAGCTAGAAAGCAACATGAGAAGTTGATATTAATTTCGGTTTAAAGCATCAAAATTAGTAAGGTGGATGTACTGGTGTATTTATTTTTCTTTTGTTTCAGGTTAGTTGGCTTTTGCTGCACTTGGCAGTTCCTGAAAACAGAAAAATATTCGGAAACGAAACACAAATACTTGAGCTATATACGGGACAAACAGTCTTGAAGAAGAAAAAACTGCAAACGAGGAATGTGATGTGGGTTGCCATAATTGAAGAACACTTGCGGGCCCAGGATCTTCTGAAGTCAGTGCCATGCACCAGAGCTGAAAGGAGGGAAAAAAGGACCCTCATCTATGAGAACTATGTTCTCCTGAGATCTATTCTCCTGAGAACTATTTTCTGAACTAAAATTTTATTTTAAGGGATGGAAGAATCATCGATTTTAACGTTGTACCATCGATTTTAACGTTGTACCATGATCTAGAACCATCAGTACCCTTACCGTTTTCTGTGATTGCAAGGGAAGAACCGACAGCGCACTGGCACCGCAATTCTCACCCCAGGTAACGCGCTTGAAAAGCTCAATCTTTTCTCCAGGGATGGGACCGCGGGGCAGCAAGGCGGGTTGTTCTATTCCAGCAGCTTTCCCGGGGCCCGCAAAGCGGGATCCAGGCCCCGAGAATCGGGATCCGATCGGCCCCGGGGCGGCGCGGCCTGCGCGGAGGCCGCACGGGGAACCCTTGGCGGGAGCGCGGCAGCGGCACCGCTCCGCCCCGGCGCCAGCCGCGGAGNCAGCGCCCCCTGCCGGCCACGGGCGCCTCCGCACCCCGCCCGTCGCCATAGCGACGGCGAGGGGGCCTAAATAAACCTTTAATTTCTATTTCTCCGCGCCCGGTACCTTCCGCACAGCCGCAGGCCTCGTCCAGGGCTGTAAGGCGGGCGGCAGCATGGAAGCCTGCTTCAGAACAGTGTCAGCGCTCAGGTTTTACACAAATGAGAGGGTGATGGCAAAGCCGGAACCTCATAAAGCTCAACTTTACTTTTTGTGTCAATGTAGAAGCTGTCCCTTAGAGCTACTGTATAGGAGAATCAATATAAAGTGTATCATAAATACATACAGTACATGAAAGAAACATACACCTACATACAAGGAAAGAGGAGGAGTTATTGGAGAGGGTCCATTGGAGGCACAAAGTGAGGAGGGGTCCGATGGATCTCTTGTGAGCAGAGACTGCGGGACTGGGCCCGGTTAGTCTGGAGAAGAGGCAGCTGAGAGGGGATCTCGTCAATGCACATAAATATTCCGAAGGCAGGGGCCAGAAGGTGGTGCCAGACTCTTTTTGGTGGTTCGGGATGTTCCTGTTGCTGTTCAAGCAACAGGATGAGGGGCAATGGTCATAAACTAAAACACAAGAAGTTTCACCTCGACACAAGGAAAAACTTCTTCACAACGAGGGTGGCAGAGCACTGGAACAGCTGCCCAGGGAGGTTGTGGATTCTCCCTTTTTGGAGACATTCCAAACCCACCTGCACGTGTTCCTGTGTTACCTGCTCCAGGTGACCGTGTCTTGGACTGGATGATCTCCAGAGGTCCCTTCAAAAATTAACAATTCTGTGATTCTGTGAAATATGTATAAATAAGGCTTTGAAAATTAAAATAAGCAACTTTCCGTTTTCGGAACTTATAATCACATCCCTTTTTGCTGATTTCATCTTCACTTTTTATCATGCCACAGGAAAAAGCACCAAATTGTGTTGGTTCACAAAGCAGAACGCTTCAAACAGCATCTTACTATTTTAAAAAAATACCTCATTAATTTTGAAGACATGAGGTCTTTATTTCCATGACTTAACTTATGGAATTTTGCTAAGTGTTTCATTCATTGAATTGTTTTGCTGTGGCTTAGCCTGAATTTACGTAGTTCTTAGAAAAAGTTTTGAATTAGCAGAGAATCCACAATATCACTAATGGTGTTGATCCACTGATTAGTAAAAAATAAAACTATACCCTGCTTATGGCCTTAGTTTTATTCATTATCTGGCAGATGAAACTGGACTTACTCTGTCTATGAAATCCTACCTTTAGCCTTTGTCCTGAGGCTGGAAACATGCCTTTAGGGTCATGTGATTTGCTTAGAGCCAGATGGAAAGAGCTTCATCCTATGATCACACAGGAGTTTTGGTGGTGAGCAGCAAAACAGAACTAAAGGTGTCCTTTCGCTGGCACACTGCCAAGCCCTCAGACTTTAAACAAATGTTGTTTGTCTATGATCTTCTGCACTGAGTTACCAATCAAACAATATCCTGGTCTCCCAGTTCAGTGTGTTCTCCACTTTTTATTCCAGCCATGGTTGCTGAGGTTTCCCCAGGACAGCTTGAGTTAAAGGTCTTATAAATTGGCTACAGCCACTCAAATGGGAGGATGCCCACATACTTCTCCCTCTATTCAGCAAAATGTTTTCCATCCAAGTGTTCCAGGAAAGCACTTTCCCCAGTTCCCAGCGGAGGGCAGTGATGAGAACCTAAAATCCATACATAGCAAAGGCAGAGGGGGAAAAAACAAAACCCAAGCCCAAGCCTTTGCTTTGAATTCAGTCCTGCTTGTGAGGCAAACTCAGGCAGACCAAAGTATCCTCTGTACCTTTTGACTGATTTATTCTCCACCCAAAGCAGCACAGCCCAACACCACTTATGTCAGATAAAAAGACAAGGCTTTAAGTGAAAGAAAAACATCTGAGGAGGATCCCCTTTGAAGATGCAGTTCCAGTTCAAAGTCACAGGCATCAAACAGAGCTATCAATGCTTTAGACAGAAAAGCCTAAATGAGCCTTGTTTTCTAAACCACCACGTGCTTGGGATGTTGAGAGCTCTGGCTGAGGTTTTAGTCACTCAGAACAGATTCCAACTGAAAATACAGAAAAGCCTATGTGACATTCCCATTCTTGTTTAAATGGGCAACATACATGATGTTCATTTCAATTAGTGGGGATGTGTCCTGACCAAAACCCTTTCTTCAATGAAAGCAGTTAGCATAGCTCACGAGGTTAACCTTCACTGGAGGTAGATTCATTAGTGTTTAAAAGGACTTGTAGGAGGTTACCTGAGATATCTTGTCTAGCATCAGGTTCTTTGCTCTTTTGTTACCTGGGTTCAGACTTTAGATTGAGTCTTTCCAAGGCAGGTTGGAAAACAGACTGGTTTCTGAGCATAAAATCAGGAGGGCTTACTGAGATTCCCATGCTAAAGCAAATTGCCCACATTGCAAATCTTTCTTGTTTCACCAGCATTATTTTGCAAATTTTCTGTGATTTTTTCATGTTTATACTTAGAACTACCACAAAAATCACACCCTGGCACTAAATGGCAATAAAGTCTAAAATTTGTATTTGAACAAGAGCTGATGATCCTTTAATCCTGAACCATCCTGTGCACCTAACACACAGTTGTAGCCACCCATAACCATTTTATAGTTATTAGGAAAGGCAAAACTCACCTTATGTATAATAAACAAAAGTTTAACCTTTTAGTTCAGGTTAATGAAGTAGCTAGTACAAGACCAGAGCTCTGCTGAAGCTTCAAAATAAATGTAAGGATGAAGATGTCCATCTTCTATTATAAAGCTGATCCAGCATAGACTGAGCACCTGCTGGAACACAGCTCTTCTCAAAGCTGGGCAGTGTGACCTGAAACAGATCTGACCAGTGTACAAAATTTAGAGGGGACGAAAATGTTTTGAAGGGGCCTGATTAAAAACCCTGACACTTGCCTCATCCCTCCAAAAAACCAAGTGAAATCCTCACAAGGGAACTCAAATCCTTCCCAAGTTTGTTAGCAACTGGAGTCCAAAGTAGGCCAACATGTCCACAGGTGTTCCTTTGCAGCCTTAAGCTCTTATATTGCCAGTGAGTAATTTCTCCAAGTACGTTTGTCACACTTTCAAAATTAATATGGGATACAAAAATGTAACCTTGTTTGCTTGTTTTAAATTATAATTTTGGTAATGAAAGCATGAAGCATATTTTTCAAAACCAGAGTGATTTAGCAGGGACTGTAAACCATCAAGCTGAAACACTTCAATAACATCATCTTTCTTGTCACAACTTTTTACAGCCCACATCTAAAACTAAAATAAAATTACTTATTTTGAGGATCAGCATTTACAAGAACAAATGCCACATGCATTTTGGACTTTTCACCCCTAAATAATGCAAATTCTATTTCTGTTCCCCCCAAATTAACTAAGGCATGCAATTTCCATTTCCTTTCTTCTAGATTTTTTCAAAGGCAGAGCTGCAACACCAAATCACACACCAAGACTGAATACTCCTTAAATTCTCGCTTCAGAATTCACAACTGTACCAACCATATCATTTTAATTTAGTCGTTAGTATATACATTAACACTCAAAAGTGTGATAAAAACCAAACAAAAGTAGTTTTTTTAATAAACAGCATGAATTTACATGATACAGACCGCGAAGATAAATAAAAAGCAGACTTTTTACAGTTTCCCATGAACATGAACTACAATAAGTATCATAGGCCAAACTTTTGTTACTTGAGTAGCACAGCAGAAGGGTTAAAAAAGGGGATGTGTTTTTTTTATTTAAAGTACTGCAAGACTATTCTCAGTATGACAACACATGCATCTTGCTGCATCTTATATACTTTTTGGCCCATTATTACTAAAAATGTCTTGCTTTCTACCTACTTTACCACAGACCTTTATCACAGAATGACACACACATGGCAACATCCCCCCCCTGCCCCAGTAGTGGTTATTTCAAAGGTAATTGTCTCATTTTTAAAAGATAATTGAAGCTCTGGTGGGGGTTTTTACTTTCCCTTTGATGCAGACAGGTAACTGCTCCCAGCTTCAATGCAGTCACACAGCAGCACCGAGAGCTGACACCCTCCTGGGGTCTATTTACCCAAAATGCCAACAGGATCCTGGGCTGCCTCAGGAAGAAGGGAGGTGAGCCTTCCCCCTGCCCCTCTGCTCAGCACTGCTGAGGCCACACCTGGAGCACTGGGGTTCCCAGTACGAGCCTGACGTGGATGTACTGGAATGGGTCCATGAAGGGCTAGAAAGGTGATGGACAGGAGAGGAGGCTGAGAGGGCTTGGACTGGTGTCCTGGTCTAAGAGAAAGCCCAGGGGGCATCTGGCCAATGTATAAATACTTGATAGGGAGGAATAAAGACAGGCAAGGCTTTTCTCAGTGCCCACTGAAAGCACATCAAGCAACGAAATAGAAGATATTTCATATAAACATTATGAAAAAAACATTGACCGTGGATTCCTCTTTCTCAGACAGACTCTAAACCCAGCTAGACAATGTCCTGGGCATCCTGTCCTGTTGCTGACCCTGCTTTGAACAGGGGGTCTGGGCTAAATGAACTCCAAAGTTTTGCCAACCACAATGGTTCTGTGAAAATTCTGCAGTTGTGTTGCCATTTACAATGACAATACTTAGAAAATTTCAAACCCGAGAATCCAGGACTTCAGACTGAAGCCATATATATTTAAAGTCCTTTTCTCCACCAAGGAAGTAGATTTTGATAGCATAGTGGATATTCACAGTTAAAACTTGAGGAGGTGCAAGGGGGCAAAGAGAAAGGATGATACTCCCAGATAATGAATTACACATTTATCTTTACATGAGAAATGAAGAACTTGGACCACAGCTGCTGTAAGACAAGAAGATTAATCTATTCCTTTTCTTTTCCCAGCCCCAAATGAAACAGTAAGACAATTTTGGACAGCCTGGGGCACTTGATAATTCAGGATATAGAACATTATTAATAAAGCCTGAAAATAGATTAAAAATAGTTAAAGAAACAAGGCAGAATGAGATTCCAACTATGAATATCCATATTTTGGCTCACAAGAATTAACTAAACTACAACAGACATAAAGATTCTTGAAAAAAACAGCTTCTGCCTGAATTAGGCTTTCAGTAACTTCAGCAATACAATTAAGTCAGGTTTAGCTGTGATTAATTTTATTACTGGAACAGGAGCCTAACAAAATGGATGCAGTTACACTGATCTGAATGGCTCCTAAAGAAGTTTAATAACTACTGGGAATCAGGCACCAGAATTTCAAAAAGAACCAAGACAGAACAGTGAATTTTTTGCCTTCCTTCTGCTGCAGGAATATTGCATCACCTACAGAAGTGACAGTAAGGACACTTAAAACACACACAAACCAGTGGGGACACAAACTTCAAAGTACAGGCAGAACACTGCTTCAGTTGATCTTCTCTTAC
The DNA here is from genome assembly GCA_013390105.1 of Tichodroma muraria. NCBI lineage: Eukaryota > Metazoa > Chordata > Aves > Passeriformes > Sittidae > Tichodroma > Tichodroma muraria. Next base: position 30,652 of record WAAG01085865.1, on the reverse strand, counting down.
AAATACTTTATGATGTTCTTATGCTCTGGGCATGTCCCAGAGGGGTGTTGGAAAGGGAAGGGACAGAGGGATTTACCTCTGGCTTAGAGTCAGGAGCACTAACACAGCAAGACCTCAGACTTTTCAGAGTCTATCCCATAAAGCTCAGAAGTCCAGAACACTGCATGGCAAATAAAGAACAATGATTTTTCCTGAGTGTGGGTTCAACAAGTCTGTATGCTACAAAAGAGGAGGAAGAGGAAACACTTAAGCTAGCAAGGAACAAAAATATTGAAGTGTCAAGAATGAAGCAAACTGTAGACAAGATTACTGTGCTTTTGGAGAGCTGAAAAGGCTACTTTGTTAATAAAGACTATTTCAAAATAAAATGGTTAAGTGTTTAACTGGGCTGCTACTAAACATTCGTCTCCTTATGAGAACCTTTCATACTGAATCATAGGAATAAATAATCTGGAACTCTGATATACATATAGACTAATTCTCATTTCATATGCTGTTGTGAATCCAGAGCAATTCTGATGAAGTGAGTGTGTGAAATCAGAATTTCTCAAAGAGCAGAGCACCTATAGGTTTGGTTAGCGTATGCAAATAGAGAACTTCTATAGCCAGTTTCCAGTTGGCTTTCCTTCATTAACACAGATGTAAAAAAATAAAACTAAACAAAGAAAAACCCCAAACCAACACCAGCTGAAAGGGTGGTGAGCTACACATCATTTTGGACAGATAGAGCCTTACCTAAACTGAGACAACTTGCAGCACAAAATAAAAAGATGCAAATTCATTATTTGTATGAAACATGTATTGCAAAATTAAACTGGGATTCAACATTCTGCAACAACATCCATAGCTATATAGTGTTTTTAAAAAAACAAGTGTGGTTCTTCCATTCAAGTAAAACTAAAACAAGTGAAAGAAGTTAAAAAAAAAAAATCCTAGAAGCAGCAAGTTACAATTCTTTCTGTAATACCACACCATTTTCATTAACTTGAAGTATTTTCAAGATGTCAAAGACATCAACAGAAATAGTAATTTCAAGTGGCTTTTCTGATATTTGTTTTTTGAATGGGTCCAGCCCAGGTCTGCAACCTGTACAGACATGCAAAACAGGAGGAATTCATAATTACTATTAAGAACAGACATTTGAACATGCCAGTTATATAATGACAAAGCAAAGACAATACCTTCAAATTGTCAACAAACATGGGCTACTGACCACTGAAGGGCATTTAATACTTTACAGAAAAAGGAAAGTTGGCATAAAAACCCACAAACAACTCGCCAAACCACCAACAGCAAGGTCATCACATACAAAGTTCTTACAAACCTGGTAATTTCTAGATTGTTCTCAATATGCAGGCTCATATCTTTTCCACAAGATGCCAAAAAACTTACAATTTTGGTTTTATTTAAAAGCTTTTCTTAAAAAAAAAATTAAAAATTATACTGGAAGTCTGTTTCACCTATGAAAAAACTACTAATGCACCCTTTCAGACAAGAAGTATGCATATATAAAATCAGTACAGGTACTTTTTCTGCTACGTTTAGGAAAGCAATAAATGTAATTCTACGTAAACTAATACGCAGCAGCCTGTTCTGTCATTATATCAAACACAGTTTCACAGCTGAAAATGTCACGGGTTTTAAATTTTATTTCACTAAAACACCATTTCCTAATGCTTTGTGATAAAAAACATGGCCCAGTCCTGGGCTCCTTGCTCTGGCAGTCTTACAAAGAAGTTTTGCAGGAGCAAGGTGCCCAGATTCAATCCAAGCCCAAAATAAACTACTTTAGTATTTTGTGCAGCTGATTCCCAGAACAAAGGGAGCATTTTCAAATCTCTGTGAAGTGGGAATAGTTAAAAATAAGCCAAATTCCAAGGCTTTGGAATTTCTATAAAAATCTAGGACTCAGTTACAAGTGCTTTCATGGACTGTAAGCAGATGATCTTTCTGATACTGAGAGCAGATGCCATCCTCTCATTTCCCCCGGGGAAGCAAACAGTGCCTCCACTATCCTCAGTGAAGTTACATCAGCACGGAACTGCCGTGACAGGATACAGTAATTAGGGTTCAACACTTCGAAGCTGAGAAAAGGATTGTTGTTTTCTGTGAAACACTGGCAGAATGTTTTTCAAATGCCCATCCTGGTTATGCGAAGAACTGGTTAAAGCCCAAGAGCTTCTCCTACTTTTTAAGTTTGTTAAAAGGCCACAATTTCCCCAAACTGTATTATGTCTGTACCACTCTGAAGTTTCCTTTCTTTTACTATTTCATTCTCATAATAACTTCTACAGCTTATGCACAACAATTAATTGTAGTAACTTCTGGAAACAGAGCCTGACTCCTCATACCTCTTTCTGGGCAAAAAGGGTGCAGAACACTGTGCTTGAACTGAAAGACATTTATACTCATATTTACAGAAGGGCTAGGAAGGGGCAAAGTACAAACAAATTTGGCCTCATATCATCCAATAAATTTGACTTGATCTTTTCACCCAGGCTGGAAAAGGCTGACCATTTCTTGCATAAACGAGGTAAAGCATTGCTTCAACACCAGATAAATATGGATAATATAGCACCTAATGTGATGTCTGTGCAACAATTTTACTCAGTTAAATTAAGAATTATAGCCAACAGGGTTTCAGATTTTGTGAACTAAATTTAAACTGAAACTAATCCGTTTTAAGAGCTAAACCATTATTGTGTGTTGACTGCAAAGTAATAGACACAAGGGTAACTTTGCTCTAGAAAGTAAAACCAAGCTTAGCAGGAGTTAAAATATTCATATGAACAAAAAGGAATATGTAACAGTCAATAAAAAGAGCAATGGGAAGTCTATTGGACGATGCCAAAATATTTCGTAGAACTAAGGAAAATAAAACTTCACATTTCCCATACTCTTCTCGGAGCTTCTCTAGTTTTCCCAAAACCAGGTTTCCCCCACAACATCAAGTATCCAAGTATGCAGTAATCAGCTGCAGGATCCTGACTTTGAAAATGTCTTGAAACACCAAAGCCTTGGCTTTACAATCCCCAAAGTCTTTCATAACATAATTGATTGCACATTTTTAATATATTACAATTTGCTAAATGAAGCCAACCACTCATTACCTCATCAGTACAGCCTGCACAAAGTACAGTTTATTTATATGTTTATATTCTAATCTAACACCAACTGTCAGCATATTTTATATTACACTTGGTATTGCACTTTCTGAGTGGCACCTTGGTGCATGTTTGCAAGTGAACAAGCTGAACCCCCCAAAGCCCAAACCTTTGGAATTCAAGTGCTGCCAATCTAGCAAGTTTAAAATGTTAGGGTGAACATCACCTGCAGAACTATTATGGGCTTCACTAACTTTAAAAAAACCTGTTTAGGAGTTAGAAAACCAGTCCTACCTGAAGTTGTACATAATGGCAATCTGAAATCCTCGGTACTCTGAACAGTTTCAAAACATGGTGCCAATTTCATTGATTGCACACATTGTAATTGTGTTAAAGGACAACAGCTAGATTTACAAATATATATTACACGCACGCACAAAACAGACAAAGCTATAAAATGTTTGGTAACTCCACATGCTTTGAGCTAGCCAACATATCTGTCTGCTGAACTGGTAATTATTGATCATATTGAAAATCTAAATTGCTATTTCTGATATATCTTACTGGATTCAACAACCACTTCCAAAGGAGGAAGAAAGAGGAGAAATAGTAGACCCAAATTTTGAGGGCTCTTGGAATAGCCAGCATATCACTTCAGTAATGTGAAGAGTGATTCCCAAAATTTTTTTAGAGATTTAGGCCAAGTTCACCTCTGGCTTTAGTGGGTATATTCCCATTACTTCACTGGTACTCGTGTCCTCTTTCACTAGAGCTGACTTTCGTCCTAGGAGTATGGCTGGTCACCTTCAGTGACATTAATGAAAACGGGAGTCTTGGACAGATAAGAACTGGGTTGCAAAATTAAGAGAGTTAATATCGGACAAATCATGTAAATAAAGAATATATATTAATAATAGTTCCTATTATATAAATAGCCTTTATAAAAAAATAATCTTTCAATAATTTTAATAACTCACCTTTCTTTAGGTTCTGGAAAACATGTATGAAAAGAATCTATTCAGTTCAAGTTAGATTAAAGCAAACCTAAAATGAACACTACAGCTCTCTGTTGCACTAAACCCAATTCTGACCATTCAATTTCCAGGTTAGTCAGTTTTTGGGGATGATAGGGAGTTTCTTTGTGAAAGTATGAATTGCACCCCTAGAAATACTGAGCAGAAGAAACACCATGCTGAGTGGGCCTATTTCCTACTGCTTTCAGAAACTGTGCAGACGACGGACCCAGAAATCGAAGGGCCACCCAAACCCCACAAATGTTAATGCCTCTGAGTGCATCTAAAAGGCACTGTCCTCTCACTACTGCTTTTAGATCTTTGAACTTCAAACTCCTTCCCTCTAAACTATGCTGCATTTAAGTATTTGTTATCACTTGAATTCTCTTTCCATTCTTCACAATCCAGCATAGTCTCTACCTGCTGTACCAGATCTAAGGTAAGACGTGATGGACTCTTACATTCGCACTAGCACTATTTTCTTTTTCCTTCTAATTTATCCTATCAAATGAGAAAAGGAAACATTCTTCTAAGTTTACCTTTTCGAGCTTAAGGTATAACATGAATCATCGGATCATAGAATTTGCTGAGTTGGAAGGGACCCACAAGGATCACTGAGTCCAGCTCCTGGCCCTGCACAGGACACCCCAGGAATCACACCCTGTGCCTGAGAGCCTTGTTCAAACACTCCTTTAACTCTGTCAGGCTTGGGGCTGTGACCACTTCCCTGGGAGCCTGTTTAGTGCCCAACCACCCTCTGTGTGAAAAACCTTTTCCTGATGTCCAACCTAAACCTCCCCTGACTCAGCTCCATGCCATTTCCTCAAGTCCTGTCACTGGCCACCAGAGAGAAGAGATTGGTACCTGCCCCTCCACTTCCCCTCAAGAGGAAGCTGCAGAGCACGATGAGGTCTGAGCTCAGTCTCCTCTTCTCCAGGCTGAACAGACCAACTGACCTCAGCCACTCCTCATATGGCTTCCCCTCCAGACCCTTCACCATCCTCGTGGCCTTCCTTTGGACACTCTCTAATAGCTTAATTTTATTTTGAGATTGTGGCACCCAAAACTGCCCACAATATTCAAGGTGAGGCCGCCTCAGTGCAAAGCAGAGTGAGCCAGTCCCCTCCCTTGCCCAGCTGGCGATGCTGTGCCTGATGTCCCCATCACAGGTGCCCAGGACACAGGTGGCCCTCTTGGCTGCAGGGCACTGCTGGCTCATGTTCAACTTGCCATCAACCAGGACCCCTGGGTCCCTTTCCGCAGCTGCTGTCCAGCCTCTCATTCCCCAGTCCATACACACAACCAGGATTGCCCCATTCCAGGTGCAGAATCTGGCACTTGCCCTTGTTAAACTTCATACACTTGGTGATTGCCCATCTCTCTAATTTGTCGAGGTCCCTGCACACATCGTACTAAAGCTTAATTTTTGAAGTTTATAATTTTAGTGCTATCTGAAACCCTGTTTTACATTATTTTCCAACAGTTGTCTGAACAATTAATCTCTTTTCTTGCCATAAATTCTAATGTTGTTCATGGTTTGTGCAATTCCTATGCAACCAGTCTTTGCTGCTAACGGGTATTAACAGTGCAGTACCCACAAAGCGGGGTATCAGTTCTTGTTTTCTTTGCTGTCAATTCAGTTCAAAGCATGTTGCTTTATTGTGTGGAAGATCCAGTCCATTTTTGTTGTCCAGCCACCATGGTGAGCATCATTCATTTGCTTCATGAAGTACTCAAGAGCCTCCTGCTCAGTTTTGTCCAATGCAAGGGTCTTTCGAATGTACGCAATATCATCAAAGGACTGCAGTTCTGGCATTCCTGAGCCAAGCATCATGGAGAAAAGATTGATGAAGAGATTGGCATGCTGCCGAATTGCTAGGTAAGCCTTATAACACATCTCCTGGAACCTGGAAGAGACCAGGGGGATAAAGCTCAGTGCATTTCTCTACTGAGTGCGTATTACTGCTTCAGCTCCAAAACAGTTTTTTGGGTAACCAGACACTAAAAAAGCAGTCTGAGTCTAGTAAGAACACCATAATGTAGCTGAGAAGATGCTGAGAAGATTTTCCTACTTAGTTTATCTTCATTTGTGTAAGGATTAATAGTAGTCAGACTAACACAACATCCAATTACAGGCTTTCTAGTCTTAAGACCCCTTCTGCAATTCATACAACTGTTCAATATGAATTTATGTGAGCTCACAGGGCCAGTTTTGCCACTGCTACTGACATTTCAGATTTCAAAAGATATTTCCTGATATACTGCTAAAATCAGTGCTTTCCTGGCTATCTTCAGAGTTGCATTTCTCCTGTAGTTTTACAAGGGCAGCAGCTGTTGCTCCTTAGGTACTTTCAAGAATGCACTAAAAGCAGGGGCATTTTCTATATAACACTGGATAAAAAATACTCAGGTTAAGGGAAAAATGCAAAAAAGCTTCACTGCAGTGTTCAGACAGACACTATAATTCAAAATCTGTCTTCCATTGCCATCAACATAATGAAATTAAGATTAAAATTGAAACCTCTCAAAGACTGGATTGCTGGAAAGAGATATTAAGAATGACTACAGCAATATTTCCTTACTGTTATGAAAGTTCTTGCTCAGCAGGTTCTGGCCATTGTCACAAACTACACAGGCCAGCTGAAGAGCGGATATCAGAGCAGCTACAGGAGAGAGAAGTAGGACTGAATGACCAGCAAGGGCCTGATGCACACAACACCCAACATTTAAGAATTCTCAGTAGCTGCAGTTCTGCCATCTTAATCTATTTTAAGAGTCAAGTCAAAGAAATTGCAGATGTTTGAAAAATTACCATCTTTATTCACACGTGTGCTGACCCTGCAAATCTCAAGAGAGATTTCATGGACCAAAGGTCATGTAAGTGCCAAGATTACCCACTGACTTACAAGTGGATGGCTGATCTTCAACTGAAGAACTAGAACATGCCCACTTCAAGTCAATTAAAATACTACTGTTCACTTAAAAGGTCTAATTATTAAAGGTTACCAGTAGTAAAGTGCATTTTAGGTACAAAACACTCTGGAGGTTAAATGCTTAAAAGAAAGCTCACCTTTCAAACTCCCTCGTTTTGGTACATTCTTGGGCTCCTTTACTAATCACTATTAGGAAGTCTTGTGTTAAGACAAATGGCACACGCTCTCTTTTGTAACCAAATTTTTTCTTCTTGTGATCGAGGAAGTGCCCAAAATCAATGTGAAACAGCTTGGAAAGACAGAAAGGTATTTTAAGATTAATAATTCCTTGTTTAAATGAAGTCACAGTGAAACTGATCATTTACTTATAGCTCCGATAGATATTTTTTTTTCCAAAACAAACTCATAGCAAAGTGAGGGTGACCTTAGGTATGATTTTAGAAAAACGTCTCTTACTTGTCCATCGTCTTTGACCATGATGTTGCTGTTGTGGCGATCACCAATGCCCAGGATAAAGGTGGCAACACAGTAGCCAGCACAAGAACGTGTAAACAGGTCAATAGCTGCATCATACCTATTCGAACAAAGAAGGACACACTTTCCTCAGATATTCTAGTACACAGAAGTACACATTTTCCTTTTGCACAAGAGCTACCAGGCAAACATGGACAGGTGAAAAAGAAAACAAAACCAAAAGCAGATGGATAAAATTATGGACATAATTTCCCACTTGATGAACTTCAGTTCTCTTGAAGTTTCCATCAAAAAGAAGCATATGGCCAAGAAAAACAGGCGACAGGGAATCTCACATGTCTCCTTTGTTCTTGTCCTTAAGCCATTGGTGCAATGTATGGCTGTTGAACTGCAGTGCTCCTTTTAAGCCTCCTTTACACTGAATCTGCATGATGGTGTGAGAGCTCCTCACGACCTCGATGAGTCCCACACAGTCACCGATCGACAAACAACCATAAGGCAACATCCTGAAAGACAAAGGTTCACTCTTGGGGTGTTTTCTTCCTTTACAGAGAATGATGGCAAGAGGTGGGAGAGGATGTATTTTTGCAGATTCCTGTATCTGGCTGCTCTTTAAGACATGGGGAACTGTAACCATTCTGCAAACCATTCTTTGACAAAGGCTTAATTCTGCCACTCATTACAGTACTGGAAACAAAACTGTGACCCATAAGAGATAACAAAGACCAACAGATCATTTTGTCTAGATAAGGAAGTGAAAACTGGGGGTTTCTAGACAACGCACAGGCAGCTCCTTTGTTCCCACCTAAAAATGTACCACACAGCAAACACAAATTTGAAGGTGTAACCTGTCTAGGATCAGTTTTCCAGAAGCAGAACCGTTTATCCTGAGAGCCCTGCAGAAGCTGCTGCACCCACAGACTGGCTGGAAGTGGAGAAGCTCACACTNATATCTACTGTGTGGACTGAAGTGAAGATACCGACTACAAAGAGTCCCTGCTCAGCAGGGCTGAGTGTTTGGCACCTTGTTCAAAGCCAAACCTACAGACACAACCACTTGGCCACAGTGTGGCCACCGCACCTTAGCTCTTGCGAGCATTCCTTGTACATAGCTCACTCAGGCTCACTTGAATGAGAATTAAGCATTTTACAAATATGACCTTATGTTTATAAAATCCAGTAGTTTAGTTAACTGAAAAAAATTAAATATTGCTCTAACATGCTCAAAAATGTCTATTTATAGCATTTCATTTATTACCCTTGGGAAAACAGAAGCAACCTCTGGGAACAA
>WAAG01085865.1:186-21793 GCA_013390105.1 Tichodroma muraria | reverse complement strand
ACCAATGCCAAAACCATTAAGATCAGCATTACTTGGGAATGACCTCTAATGCTTACCTAAGATCAAGACCCTGATTTTGCCAGATGTTTTCCATAATTCGAATTATCTGAAGTGTCAGCATGTCCTGACGCAAGTCTGAAATAGTCAAATACATTAAATTTGCAAATTTTGTAACACCAGAACCTTTGGTTAGATCCTACCTTCCTTTCCCCCCCCCCAAACTATGTCTAAATACGTCTAAAGGTAATGAGGTTTGCATAGTTTAGTGCAGGTTTTGTTCCCTCAGCAGAGAAAAGCAGGTTTGAAATAGTAAAAAATGAATATAAACTTGTGGTGGTGATTTTAAAAACATACACTAAAACCAGGACAATGGAATCACAGTTTACACATCTGTAATACCTTGAAGACATTTACAAGTAAAAAGAGCAAATATGAAATAGTATAGTGTTCCAACTTGACAGAGCATCTTAGAACATATAAACTTTGTACTTGACTGGGATAAATATTTATTTGTCTATGCTTAATTTTTCTGGAAAAGAAAATAGCTTTGCTCAACTCATTTTCTTTTTACACATGTACTTCATAAGTTTATAAGTAAAAGGTTAGAAAAATAAACAGGTATTAGCTTTTGAATTACACTTATCTTTCCTTACCATCTCCATTTTTAAATATTATCTCATTGTTCTGAAATAACAATTCAGACATGATATCTGGGTTTTCCCAGTTCAACCACAGTGGCCTTTTTGCAGATGACATTATCCTGCACTCCTCAAGCCTAAAAGAGATAAGATTTCTATGAGATAGGCATAATTTGGTTCTTATACCATGTTTCTCTAATACTGCTAAGTTCTCCGTTTTTGGTCAAACTCTGAACTAGTACCAAATTAAAGATGCAAAGATTACTGACAATCCACCATTTTCACTTTCAGACTCAAACTTAAACTAGTAAGCGCTGCGTTAACCATTTGCTAAGACAAACAGAAGAGCTGTGTTGTAAGGGAATATTGTAAATATTCCTTTGGCAATATGAGCTCCTGAAAACTGGAAAAAGGACTGAAGTTCCTGGCACCGTAAAGGAACAACTAAAGGTCACTTTTGTTCCCTGATTTGTTAAACCATTAGATTGAAATGACTCTACCCTTTATGGATTACTCTGCTACAAATTCTATTCATGCACTTTGAAGATACTGACATTTACTAATTTAACAGTCAACCTCAACACTGTTATTCTTACCATTACTAAACATTTACTTAAGTATCTAGACAAACTTCAAAACTGGATACAATACCGAAGGTTTCCCAGTTGATGTGCAGGATTAAGAGGAGAGATAAAACCTTGCAAGGCATCCATAAAATCCGGCCGTCTCATTTGTTCAACAAGAAACTTCATCTGTACCTGGTAAGTAAGCACATTCAGGTCTTGAGAACACTATTTACATGTAAATGAAGGTATCCGATTTTAGCTTTGGTTTTCAAGCATGGTTCTGCACTGTTCTAATATAAGTACTGCTCAGCTACATATTACACAAATTGGAACTTTTAGTTCTACTGCCTTGAGAGCTGGACAGTGGCACTGCACAGAAAATACTGCAGCTCCCCAGAAAACATACCACCTACTGAAATTAGCATTAACACTTTCCTCGTTGATCAAATAGAACAGTTCTAAGTAACTCCTGTGACTCAACAGCAGCAGTTTTGATATAAGGACAGCTTTTGATACCTTCTGGGTCTCATCCTTTTTTTCCTGCTTGAGAATATCTGTGAGGTTAATTAACTTCTCCATGGCCTCCACCTGCCTGCTCAGGTGCTTCAGGTACATTCCACACGCTCGACAGTAGGACTCCAGAAGTAAACCAAACCTTTGACTGACAGTTTTGTTGTGCATTTCAGACCTACACAGGGAGAAAGAACAGTTACAGCTTAGAGATAAGACCATGTAGAGGTGCCAAAAATGAAGCTGTACTTGTGACATCTTCATACAGTGCTAAAATACATCCCCCCAAACAATCTCCTCCCTTATCCTTGATGACACTAAGGCAAGTAGAAAACTGAGAGGACAACAAAGATGCCTTGCTTCTATTTCTGTGTCTGATTACACCAGCTTAGAACAGAATTTTTAGGTGACCTCTAGCTAGAACCCAATATGTTGCAGACTGAGCTATCAAGCTCTATAAGAAGTCTTTAATAAAGAAGTAAAAATAAAGTTTTTACTAGTCTTTTCCAAAGCTTTACCTTGTTGAATTGGGTGGCTTTCTTTAGGTCTTATATATTTGTAAAGTTTTCTGGAAAAACTGATGGGGCGTCAGGCAGCTAAGAATATGGGAGACTTTCAGAAGTCTCAGACTACCTTGTTTTTAGAATAATCATCATCAGATAAAAAGGAGTACAAGTCTAAGTACTATTAAGTAGTTTTTGAAACTGCAAGGCATGATTTCTATCACCAAACTATGTATTCAAACTCTTCACCAATATAACCCAATCTTTATTTTAAGTGGTAATACTTTTCTAAGAAAGGACATTTAGTATGTCAAACCTTTAGAACAACTAATTGTTTACAGCTAATAGGAAGGCCACCACCCCTTAACATGACAATAAGCTTACTTTAAATGCCAAAAGAAGAAGTGTCCTATCCTTTGATTGGTCAGTGCCTTCTTGAGTAAAAATCTCACAAGCTGATTATCTAAATACTGCTCATATTTCAGAACCTAGTTAAGGATAAAGAGAAAATGTTAAATCAGATACAGTTATTATTTCTATGAACAATATTCCAATTAAAGGCAATAAAATAAAAAGCCATCTATATTTTACATTATTTTTTCTGGAATGACTGTATTAATATTTGCATATGTTAGGCTTTGAACAATATATGCCAACCGTGCACTGGTGCCTCTATTTCAGGAACTTACCATCTGATGCTTGCTTTACTGTTACCAAATATTTTAGCCTCAACTTGCTCAAAATTTTGAGAAGATGCTTCTGCTCATCCTTTTCCATATGTTAGGACAGCTGAAATAGCTGCCTGTTCCAGTTGGTGGAACAGTTTTGCATCTCTGCAGAATTCTGACATTTAGCACCAACAAGCAAAACCACAGCACTGCAGAAAAATTAACATTTCATCTCCTCCTAAATAATCCATAAAGCAAACACACTTTTGATGACCTCTTTTTCACAACAACTTAACTTTCGCTGTGTTTTAAGCCACTGTGATTACTGAATATACACAAGACAACAAACACGCCAAAATATGTTCAGTACCTGTACCAGCTGGATTAGGTACTGAGACAGTTTGTCATCTGTCAGGGACTTCTCCAGACACCGAACTGCAAAAGCTCGCACCATGGGGTCTGGGTAATTGCAGTCCAGGAGCTCCATGGCTTGCTCTGGTTTGATTGAGGGCCAGTCCTTCACCAAACAGTACATCTGTGGGCAAGAAGGCCAAGCACGTTACACCTTTGCACTGGCTAGTAAGAAGCTGTAACACACAGCCATCAGAAGGCATCGTCAGACACAAACTACATCTCAGTAGAAGCTGTTTACTTGCTGGTCCTCTCAATCAGCAATCTGGTATTAGTTGCCAGTTGACTTTGTTGTTTTATCCACTCTAAAAAGAATGAAAACAGAGCCTCACATTTAACTATAGTTGAGAGGTTGGCAACATAAGAGGGATTCAAGCAATGCCAGCAAGAGAAAGACCAGACTGAGCTAAAGAACAAGCACTGTGGACCAGTGACACCTGTCAATCATAGTGGCAACTCCAACTATTCATTCAAAGTATCATGCACACATAAGATGTTTTTAACTTCCAGAAGTTTTCTTCAAAATAGCATATTTTAAAGCTTCTTCAAAAACTAAAACTTCTTCAGTGCTTTACGTTACCTGGGCCACTTCATCTCTAGAATTCCACTTGACAGACAAAAGTAATTTAGGTAGAATTTCTGGAGTATTCACGCAATAGTGTCTGCAAAAGAGGAAAAAGTTGCATGTACAAAACAACACTTTTGCTTTGATAACTCTCAACTATGTCCCCACAGCCTTGAACCTTTTTCTTCCTTTGTCAGGATCCATCCACGCAGGCAAAACTACAGTAATAAGGAAAATGAGAACTCTTTCAACAACTTACTTTTCTCCACAGGATTATAACCAAACCACACAATGCAGAATGCTTTACAAGCCCTGTCTAAAACACCAACTCCTCAGCATGGAAGAAAAGGGAGCAAAACCCATGACAAATTTGGAATGAATGGGGTGAAGTTTGATTTTGCCAAGAAGGGTTTTTCTTTGGTTTGGTTTTTGATTTGCAGTACCTGTGTCTCCAGAGGAAGTCCTTCTCTTGCTCAGTGATTTCAGACAGAGGGTCTCGGGTACAAATGGCTCGCAGTTGCTCCTTGTCACTCTCTGTTAATTCACTATCCCGAGCTATTCTGTTACTCTGCAGAGACAATGGCACATTAGCCCTCCACACAACTCCTTCTATTGCCAAACCACACACATGAAATACAGGATTTTAACAGCAACCGCTACAGCCTATGTCACGCAATATTATCTTGCTGTTTCCACTTCTTATAACTGAGAGCCTAAAATTTAGAAAGAAGATGAAAGACTAGGCCTTTGATCTCTACAACTGCTTTTAGTCACTGCTGGCACAAGAAGAGGTACATTTCAACTAAATCAGCTGTGTGGAGAAATAGCAGCAGTTGACATCTGATGAATGACACAATGCAGCACAAAGCGAGACTAGTCATTTCTGACCCCAGCTCAAGATTGCTGAGGGCTTCTGAAAGGAGTGAAAAGGACTCAGAACTGAAAAAGCAGAGCATGGGGGATGAAAATAGGTAAATAAGGGGTAGAATGCTGTAGAAAAGCCTGAGTAAGAGCAAGATGGAAAATATTAAATCACAATTAGTGTAAGACTTTCCCCAAAGAGCACAGAAAACAAAATTGCTACAAGCAGATCTTGTCAGTGAAGTGAGTTTATCCTTCTCACCATTTTTGCTTTGTGGCAGATGGAACAAAACAATGAGCTGAGAGTACAGAAGCCCAGGTAAGAGGCTGGGGAATGTTATTTACCAAGAAGACAACTGTCCTTAAGCAGTTATTAGGAGCCCTGTTCAGTCACAGCATAAACAGCAGAAATGCTACTCTGTGAAGGACATCCTGATGAGTATCAAGAGAAACTGAATGCCCACAACCTGTTGTTCAGGACCCAATGGGACAGGACTTCTACAAATACCCCCAGAATTCCCCCTCTGGAAGCTCCCTGCCACCTCCGCGCTCTCCGGCACAGCCAAACTCCCCCCACGGGGCCCTTCCTCACACAGACCACGGAGCTGTCTTGGGCAAACCCAAGGCTTTGAGCCAGCCTCCAGGAGAAAATGTAAAACACACCAACCAATTTCACAGCCTTGGCTTTAAATAAAGAGCATTTTTAGCTTTACTGCTTTTCTGTTTTTACTTCTTTTCATCATCCAAAAAAGTGCTTTGAAGAAAGCTCCAAACCTCACCAAAAAGCCAATTGTAATGCACAAGTTCTGTTTGTGGAAAAAGTGAGATAAAGGACTACACCCATGTGTATGTCCATCAAGTCCCTTAAAATTCCCTGCTCTTGTGGTCATAACTAACCCATAAAACAGACAGGAAAGAGTTCTAAGCACCTTTGGGTTACACAGGAAAGCCTAACTATAAACATGAAACTGCAACAAAGAAGAAGAGTATCATTGAAGGAGAACTGCAAGTTTTGAAAAGTTAAAATAAGTAGTTTAACACCCGAATTAGTGATACAAAAATGTCAAAAATGCAGTAAAACAGTTTCTCTTTGGAGTGTTTTGGTCGGTTAGTGAAGCATTAGGTCACTTAACTGCTAATATAAAGAAAGGAGAATATATTGCCCATTTCACTAAACTCACAACAAAAATTTGATTCTTTTGATTTTACAGTAAATGAGGATGTAAAAAAAGAAGCTTTGTCACTGACATACTGACTAAAATAAAGTAGTAAATAATACTTTCATTTTTGAATAGCTAATCCTGGAGGGGGAGTTTGCCTTACCTGCCCTGCGTAGCTGTAGTTGAATCCCAGTTCCCGTGAAATTGTCCAGTTTGCATGTTCTTCAATCACTGTCATATCTGGAAACTTTACAGGGTTGCTAAACCAATCAAATTCCAGCTCTAAGCATGGAGTTTCCTAGGTCAAGGGAATTCAAATTACTTTTTCTGCTGAATGATAGCAACCAGAATACAGCATATTTTGAAAACGTACTCTTCGGGGGAAACTGGCATGCAAATACCTTATTTGGATTTGATCCAGTAACACCAATAGGATTCAACAAATCCTCCAGCCCATGAGGTACTGCCCAAAGATTCAAAGCCATTTTCCCAGATACCAGAGTGTCTGTGTAATCGAACATGTTTATATTTCCCCAAGCCAATGGACAGTGCTCCTTAAAGAGATTAAAATATGATTTTCTTCAGTGTCATCTATGGATTACTGCAGAGCAAGTCAGGAGAAATAACATTTTCACCCCAGATCAAGTTGATACATTCCCAGATTAGCAGAAAGCAAGTTGTGGAAGCTGTACCATGTTTTTCTATGAATGGCTATCATGGCAGTCTTTTAACAAAATTATACTGAAAGAATTGTAAACACATGCACATATCTTGCTCACACCAGAGTAAGTCAGGATGATGGGGAAAGTTTTTCTGACAAAGAGATTTTTTACCAAGTCCTGTAGTGACAGAACAAGGGGCAGCAGTTTTAAACTTGAGGCCAATATTTTTAGATTGAACAAAAGAAGTAAGTTTTTTATGATAATGGTAGTCAGACACCGGCACAGGATGCCCACAGAAGTTGTGGCTGCCCCATTCCTAGAAGTGCTCAAGGCCAGGCTGGATGGGACTTAGAGCAATCTGGGCTAGTGGAAGGGAGGTGGAACTGGATGATCTTTAAGGATCCCTTCTAACCCAAATCTTTCTGTAAGGTTCACAGACCTGCTCATAGACAAAAACCCTATGTACTGCCTGTGACACACACTCAAACCCACAACGTAACAATGCTGCTGACTAAAAATTAAATGTTCCGTGTTAATTCTTAAAAATTATTGTCTGAGATCTTGCGTAAATGCTAAAGGAATACAAAATCTCTTTACTTGAAAATTCAACTCTAAAGGTACAAATACTATCCTTTAAAAATAAAGGGGTTTTAACATGGGTTTTGAAAATTAATTTTAAAAGCACTTCCACCTCAAAACACTAACACTGGTCTTTGTGTCTGGCAATGCAGCAGAGGCATGATTTACAGTGCTGAGCTGATAAGCTTTTTTTTGTGTTGCTTAATTTCCAAACATGAAAAAACCCCACAAGAACAGAAACACCCCTATTTTAATCAGATTCAAATCAAACACTGCACTACGACTCATTGCAAGGACAGCATTTACCAAATGTCTTTCCAAACTTGATTTAAGTAGCTTTGGCTTATTAGTGCAATAAATCCAAGAGGTATTTTACCTCCTTAGCACCCTTCCGGCCTTTAACAGAGCAGATGGAAAGGCAGAGCCGAGCAGCACGTGGGAGATCAGGAATGTACATGTCGTACAACAGCCATTCATTCCACCTGGGAGATTCAAAAGGCAGAATTGAACCAGGTTAAAGCAGACATCATTCACTCAACCGAAAGGCACGTGTTACATTCCTAAACTGTGTATTTGCATACAGAACACACTTTCTTACTATAAAAAGGACCCCAAATATGCATTTGACCACATTCACTGCTTTTGGGAACGGAAACTTCCCCGATAGCGTTCTAGCCCCAAAACTGTTTGAAAAGCCATGTTAGGTTCAATTCCTGCAGCCTAAAGATAATGGATTTGCATATATGCCACACTGATGTGAGGTTTAGCCTGTGAAACAGTTTTCCCTTCAGGGAAAAAAGGCAACTGGGAAAAAAGAGCTTTCAAAACCAAACTAACTTGAACTGTTGGAACATAAAAAAGTATCTGCAAGATGGGGATAGAACGCGGAAATCCAAAGCAATATTTCTAAGTTAAATATTTTTTTGTTTACTGTAGTAATAATAGCACAGATTGGTTATACAGGGATAGTTTGATTTTGTTTTCATGAACTTCTCTAAGCAGAATTTAGGTCTCAGTTGGTAGAACTGTGCTTTTGAAGAGGAACTTCTGATCCAGTTTCTTCCCCTAAGCAGACTGTCATACAGAATTTTCTGTTGAAAGAGAGCAGTTTCCAAGGACAGCATTAATTATTCAATGTATCTGTAGCTACTGAAAGCAATTTTACAAAGAAATAACTGTGAAAGCCCTTCTCTAAGAATAAAGAAATCGGCAGATAAACTTTAATTCACTTTTCTTATGTGTTCATTTCATATACTACAGATCTGTGTGACCATATCCATGATCTTAAGGCATAACCTTCACCACCTTTCCAAGATTTTCTCTCTAAAATAGTTTAAACTATCAGCTCAAGTACAGCAGTATTCGGGGCAACTCAGGAGGAGAGGCTATTTTTCACCAACTATGTATATTATTAGTCCTTTAATTATAAAACCTAATCATACTCACAGAAAATGTGCAGATAAAAATAAGAGTTTCAAAAATTATTAAAGACATGAAGTCAGAAAATGCAAGCAAAGAATTACTTCTTCGCACATACTTTGCATCTAATCTCAGCAGGTGCTGAAATTTCACACCTCTGCATTAGTTATGAGAACAGGTGGCTAAAGATGTCCCCAATGTTTATATATGCTCATATAAAACTTTTTTGCACTTCTAAGTTCAGGTGATTTATTTTTTCCAGGTAATATTGATGGTTTGTCAAACATCGTGAAAATATATTCTATACTTTACTATTATGTACAAGACAAAATGCTTGTGTTTGAATTAAATTAATGCTATTTATATCTATAGGGTTATGCATTACAAAATTTAAGGTAAAGGATTCCCAGCAAGGAGCTCTACCTGAGCAATGGCTAAGTTGAACCTTTACTCCTTCAGTGCTATCATTTATGATGCCATGAAAGTCAGGTTCTCTACAGTCACCCAGGTATTCATCTTACCTGGGATTAGAACAAGGTACCCTCTGAGTATTCACATTGTCACACAAAGGTTCTCCTCCATGGTAGATACCTGTCCTAACATAGATCTGAAAACAACATCCATATTAGTCTTTGAAATGTTACTCTAAACAAATGTTTTCATTGCAGTCAACACATAACATGATTACAACACACTATCCTTTCATTTTCAGCAAGTGTAGAACAAAACCAAAACTGAAAACCAAACAGCCCCACCACTACCCAAATTAATTCATGCTCTGTTGGGTGCACAGCACAGTTTATAAGCATATCCTTCTAGAAAAAGTGTTTTGGTCTTTTTCCTCATTAATTGCAGAACTAGTTCTTAAAAAATACAGTAACGAACTTAAAACGAACACTAAAAAACACCCCTGGAATTTATTCTCAAGTCTTCCCCTGCCAAGGTATTGTGAAAGGAATTCCAAGGAAAGAGAGACAGGGTTGTAGATGTCTTCAATGGAATTGAACCCTACACCTGCCTTTTGCCCCTATCACCCCACACCTTTATTTTCATAAACAAAGACAGCCTCCCCTCATCAAAAGCACTCTCAGTTACTGTAATACATTCTTAAACATAATTACGTAGAAGACAGATAACAATATTTCTTTTTCTATCCATTACATACTCTGCTGAAGTGCTATGCAAACTGAGTCCTGCTCCTACCAGGCAGAATATTTAGCTAATTACCACAACTTACACTTTTTAAGCAGTAGAGAAAAGTTTCCAGATGCTAAAACATGGGTGTGTTCTTTAGAATGAAATACTCCAATTTAAGTAAAAGAGCGGTATAGTTTTCTAACGCGTTAAATAACAATTCTTTTCTAATGCCAAAACAGACCAGAACACTCAGGAGGGAAACCATGAGCTGGTCAAGGCCACATGTGACGCCATACCTTGTCTATGTCTCTAATGTTCACATTTACATAGGTTGCACAGAGGATCCTTATTCTGAGAGCACTGTTTATAGTCCAGAGGGATTTGGTGGTGGCCTCCCCATTCATGTAGGGCGTGGCCGTGGAGATGCGCCTGGAGTAGGAAGGCATGGTGAAGGTGTCCAGGGGCAGCTGCGTGTACAGGCTCTCCTTGGCCATCAGCATCAGGTTGGGCATGCGGCCAAGCATGATACAGCTCCTTATGTACTGCAAGGAAACAACCAAAATGCCGTGTCTTTTCAAAGCCTGCACTCTTGGTAATGGAAACCTAAAGATACTCGGGGAGATAGAAAAGTGGAAGAGCTTATCACGCCCCGCATGCATGCCCTGTACAGTGATAGCAGGTACGGCATCCAGCAGTCTGAACATGTTGCTGGGTAGGGGTCACACAGCCACACTTCTTGGTTTTGAGATGGATGGCTGAACTGGAGAGAGAGGAGATGGGAGCTGGGAAAAACACCAGCCAGGTTTCTTGGAGAGCTCCTTAGCCCCGGCACAGCGCAGCACAGGGCAGGTGGATTTGAGCTCTTCCTGGAAGCAGCTGAGCTGTTTTGGAACAGCAAGGGCTGTACCAGCCTGCAGTGCAGCACAGGTGACTGATACTGCCAGTCCCAGGCAGGGAGCACAAGGCAAGCAGCAGACACGCTCACTTTTGGTTCAGCTGTGCTCATTACCTTATGCTCAGCACTGATCCTGACACACTTCACCTGTCCATTCAGGTCTGAGTGCTGAGAGCATTTTAGTCTGGCAACACTACCACAAAACACAGTGTGTTAGGACAGGTCCAGCCTGGAGTTAATGAGCAAGCTCTGCTGGGGCACAGCAAAGGCAGACTAGATGCTTCTGAAGAAACCACGCTAGATCAAATAGCTCTGGTGTTTGATCTTCAGATGACTCTGCAAAATTATTCATGTATGCCTGCACTTGTTTCCCAGCTCCCAGAGTATAGAGATACTTTTCCCATTATTCAAGATCCCCCACCCCTCCTTCTCTCCTCCACTGCTCTGAAGATCAGATTGTCAACCATTTTAGCCGAAGGAATGGGAGCAGTTAATTACAATACACTCCTTCAAGAGGAAGCAGCAGCAGCCTGTCAGGAAATCTACAGGGTGATGTTGTTGTCTGCTCCAGAGAGGGCTGCTCAGATGCTCTTCTGTCCCATCTTCTGTCTCATCTCACACTCCCAGTACTAACAAACCCAGGCAGTGAAGGGCAGACAGACACAAGGAAGGCTCAGCAATGACTCCTGTAGTGCTGGAAGTCTACATTTTTTATCTTATTAAAGTAACGATAAAGCTGTAACAGGAAAACAGTTTTCTCTTTTACCACCCCTTTAGGACAGGATTTACAGTAGCAGTGGTTGTTTCATAATTTACAATCTGATCAGATTTCCTGCTTTCTTACATCAGCACCATTCAAATATAGCTCATCTCTTGCCATCAAAAATCTAGGATATTTCTGAAAGTACCTACCTCTGATTTAGCACTAACGCTAGGGGGAAACATTCAAAGAAGGAAAATCACACAAGTGCTACAAATTCTAGTTCAAAATACCTTTTCACCCCCCTCTCCCTTCTGAAGCACATGGATTAGACAGTTTGCGCACACACTGTCATTTCCTATGTTTTGGATTAATTTAATGAAAAAGCCAGACATAATACTGATCATTTCTCTCCCCACAGATTTGGATTATTTTGGTGTAGTTCAAAAAAAATCCTTTATGTTACTCACCTTATACTGGCTCAGTGGACATTTTTCTAGTAAGTACTCATCACAGCCACAGACTTTTAAAATATATTTTCCCTGGTACTCCAAGACACAAAGTTTCAGTTGTTCAGATGACAGCAACATACTTCGAGTTTTCTTCCTAATTGCTTCAGCAATAACTTGCTCAGGCACACAGTCATGATTGATTTTTAAGGTGTATTTCTGCTTATCGTTGTTTGGTGAGACTATTACCCAAATCACCACTATAATTTGCCCTGGAATAAATGAAAAATAATGTCAGGCCTATAATTTTCAATGCAGTTTCCAAACAAAAAGCACAAACCCAAAATAACCCCCAAACCAAAAAACTCCCATGCCTCCCCAACACAGAGATTTGCTTTTAGTATTAAAAGGAGATGTAAACAAGATTCACTGCCTAAAATGAGAGAGGATTTATAATTTCTTCAAGGAACTAGATGTATTAAGTTTATTTTTGATTCTAGTGGAAATTCAAACTTTTAGCCCTGAGGTTAAGAATATTTTTATTAACTGAATACTACTGACTATTTGGCCTTCAAGAAAACAGCAGTACTCTTTCATATTTGAGGACTGCAAGGTAACTCAGTTATTCAGCACCGTTTAATTCCAGATATCTGAATGCCACAGAAAACAGCAAAGCCAACAAGCTGTTCCCACCCTCTAAAAAAGTCACCTCTATTTACTGAGTTATATTTCAAGATTCAGTTGGAACAGCACAATTTTAAATATCCTTTTGAATGTAGAGTCTATGGAGATTATTCTGAATAACTTAAGGTGTAAGATACTGCTGGAGTGTACTAAATACAGCACATTAAACAGTGATCTGCCTAAGTCAACAGCTGCACTCTTCGACTTCAAACACTGAAAATATATGATGTTTCTGCTGTAAATATTACCCTTACCTTTGTCTAGTTTGTTGTAGATGTGTTTGGGGAGTTCAGCTGAGGACTCTACATTTGGAGGATAGACATACAGTGCTCTGCTGTGGGGGGCATTGGCATCTCGCAGATCCACGGCTTCTTTACAGACATTGAGAATGTTTCTTCTGAAGTCTTGTACTTCTGGATCCTTGACCATGTCAAACTCACAGACAGGCATGCCAATAGCAAAACCTACAGCATTGGAGCAGCATGAGGATATAATTGTAACTGACAAGGAGGGCTAAAGATTTCTTCAATCAGTCACAGAAAAAAAGCCGACTGAAAGCAAAACACAGTCTAAAATATGTGCCAGCTTCTACTTGCATACATAATTGTTTTATATCATTCAAGAACTACACAGTTCTAAAGTTAAGTGCATTCAGCAGACACAGAAAAGGTTAGAAAACAGGTGTACATTCCCTGAAGATCCTGGAAGTCTTAAATCATTGCTCTCACAGCCAACATTCCTCCTGAAGGAAAAGGCCCAGGACTCAACTTCCTTTGAAGTCAGCACAGTTTCCTAAGGGGACCAGAGGAGCTGTGAAATCTGATTTTTCCTGAAACCCTGGCAGGATTATTGGTAGCTATTAGGACCATAATCAACTTTGCTTACAATGGAATGACAGCTTTTAATTTTTTTTTAAATGACCTACATTATTTAAGAACTGCAATGAGCCCTCCAAAAGACACTGAACTTAAGCTCTTTGACACAGATTCATATAGTAACAGTGCATTTCTTTCAGGTCCTCAGTCTCAGATGTAATTCCATTTACTTTAATGAGATTCCTTGGATAAATCATCATTTATGCATTAGTGTTCAAATGGAAACTTTCAATTGTCGTGTTGCTTGGTTACCTAACCACTGCTCTCCCCAAGTCCTGAACATGTTGAGCTTTACAAAACAGAAGTAATTTACTTATTATGCATTCATCACAATTAAACCATTTAACAATTAGTAGTACCTCAGAACAAGTATTTCCAGTTGACAAGTCTCTGCCACTGTAGTACACATTTGTTAGCAATGAAACAGGAGTGGGTATGCTTGCACTGCCTCAATTTAATACTTAACCAAGATGTTGGAACAAATGCCAGATTGCCTGCGCTTCCTCAATGGATCATGGAAAATCCTAAGCTTACTCCAGAGATGATTCAAAACATCACAATTTGTCTCGCTTTTGCATCTCCACCCTCAGGTTTTTTTTCCCCTCCTCTCCCTATGCTCTTCTGTCAGAAGGTGGAAGAGGAAAGGTGAAAAAACCTAATTTCTGAAATTTGATTTTCTAAGCAAGCTAGAGCAGCAGTATTAAAACCTGTGTCCACAAATGTAGTTTAAGATCTGTAGTTAAATCTAGGATTTACAATTCTGTTAACTCCAAAATAAATTATAACTGCCTTCCCAAATAATAGGACAGGCGTTGCTCTGAAATAATATGAAATCCTGCTAACAAAAGATGAGCAAAAAGATACCCTCTAACCCACAAGCAACTACAAATAACGCTTTACCAAGCCAAGGTGAATGAAAGAGATCAGAAAAAGGAAGTTTAACTCACTGATAAATATTGGCTTTACTGTGATCAACATCTTTGGACATTTGATGCAACAACTGGCAGTTACGAAACACGACAGATACAGGTGACAAACACGACCCGTTTCAATTTTTTATATTTTGAAGAGGATAATGAGTTCAACAGATTATGTTTAAAAAAAAAGATAATCTCACCTATTTCTCTATTAAGAATCTTCTCTTCTCTGTTACCTACTGGTTCAATAACTTTCAGGAAAGGCTGAAACAGTCGCAGGTCACAAAGTCTCCGTGTTTCATCAAAAAACTCCTCTCTCTCTGCTTCTTGTGTAACACTTACAAAAATGTAAGAAGATTCATCTTGCAGGAGCTGATAGAGAGGGTACTTCCTTGCTTCTTTAAAGAGTTCATGTTTAATAGTCAGTAAGGTGGCCTCACGGAGGCATTCTAGAGTCACTATCATTCCATTTGGGAGGAGACACTCCACCAGGATCCTGGGGGGCATCAAGTGGATGCCCCATAGTTCTCCAGATGACGGCCGCGGAGGCATTTTTAAGTCTTGGGGTAACTTTGTACTTCAAGCTTTTCGAGCAGTGATTCGTACGCGTAAACCTGAGTGAAAACCAGAAATCCAAATGTTAAAATCTAAAATACAAACGCCACCAAGAGTTTCAGATAAAATGGTTCAAACGCCACTTGTAACTATAGATGGATATTCATGGCTATGCTTTACATTCATAAGAAAGATTTGATAAAACTAAGCCT
The DNA here is from genome assembly GCA_013390105.1 of Tichodroma muraria. Taxonomy (NCBI): domain Eukaryota; kingdom Metazoa; phylum Chordata; class Aves; order Passeriformes; family Sittidae; genus Tichodroma; species Tichodroma muraria. Next base: position 6,827 of record WAAG01085865.1, on the reverse strand, counting down.
AAGAACTTGTATTTGAATCTAAATATCTACTCAAACACTTAATAGAATCACACTAGTTTGGAAAAATGCCAATATACATATAGGCTTAAAACCACGTTTTTTGGGGTTTTTTATCTGAACTTTTAATTCATTAATAGAACACTTCAATAGTGGGGAGACAAAAATATCCCATACTCAAATTATTACATAAACTTTTAACCAAATCTCAAGACAAGTTCTCCACAGTTTTAATTTGCAAAGTGAAGCATTTATTATCATTTGGATGATACAAACCATAAGCTCTTTTAAGTTTAGCTAAACCAATGCTTCTATATTTAATTTTTTTTCTCATCTCAGACCTCTACAGTATTCAAATAACACATACATAACAGTTATTTACTAAATTTATATTTACTAAAATTTATATTTACTAAAATTTATATTTACTAAAAGCTCTAAACTTGATTTTAAGAATTTATGTACACACAAGACTTGGCCATGGCTGTTTCAGATCAGTATAAGCTACTTACACCAACAACAAACCCTTTTTTCCATGAATGAGACAGAAGAATTGAGCCCCACTAACACTTTGTAGTTGGGCTTGTTTAATTTAGCGCCAATGCCCTGTTCCAGTTCCCTTTGGCAGCTGCATGAATGTCCCTGCCAAGCCAAAGGAAAGGAGGGGAACACGTGTGACCTTCTATCTGTGCTGCTCATGCCATCTTAGAGCAGAGGAAATGAGTATGAGAAAGAGAGAAAATGAGAATGGGACAGAGTATGAGAAAACCAGAATTCGGACAGAGCAGAGATGTTTTATAGCCCAGTGGGTGAGGGGAGACGCCAAAAAGAGAGGAGAACTACCCAGCAGGCACACAGTGATACCTCACCAATAAACACTCCTAATCCCCACCTATTTTTAATTTCCTTAACCAGAGGCAATATTTGTGTATTTGCAAAAGAAATCCAAACTGTTTCACATACAAACTGTTGGCATCCTGTGACAAGACTGAAGAACACTTCATGTTACAAAATATTTGGTCTTTACTGGAATCCTGATACTTTCACACAGTATCATGGATTTTTCTACAATGAAACAAACTTGCTTATCTGTGTATTTATTGCTCTTAATTTTGGAGAGACCCATCACAGAATCATAGAATGTTAAGGGATGGAAGGAAGAGATGCTCAAGACCATCTCATTCCAACCGCCCTGCCATGGGCAGGGACACCTTCCACTAGCCCAGGTTGCTCCAAGCCCCATCCAACTGGCCTTGGACACTACAGGGATGGGGCAGCCACAGCTTCTCTGGGCACCCTGTGCCAGGACCTCAGCATCCTCAGTCAAGAACTTCTTCCTAACATCCACCTGGCTTAAATTTACCCTTATTCAGTTTACACCCATTACTCCTTGTCCTATCACTACAGTCACAAACCCTCTTAGGACTGCCCCTGTATCTCAGTTTTCTTAACAACAGAAAGGAAGGGAAACTCATAAGGCAACAGCTTCACATTTCTGTTGGATCAACTTCTTGAAAGCTCTCACTGTGGAAAAGCAATGGTTGCAATGCTTGCCCTTTGATGAGCAAATTTCAAATATATGTATTTATATAAAAATATATTTCTGTATATATTAAATTATGTACATACAGAATCCATATATAACATTTTATATATAAGTAAAAATAAAAAGTGATCCTCCCTGCTGCATTAGCATTTCTTTTCTGAAAAGTTTCCTTCCAAGTACATTCAGTACCTGCTCTTGCCACACTTCAGTTCTTACAAAGAAACATTAGAATGAAAATGATGTTTTCCCAAATCCACTCCTTCCCAAGCAACTCTGAGTAGCAATAGGGTTGTCTTTTTTAATCCCTCCTTTGTAGTTGTAGTTTGGGCTCTTAAAAATACCCACAAAAGTATTGAAGTGCCACTGCAGATTTAGAAAAATGCTTTTCCACTACCACCTCATGCATATTTAGGAACGCTTTGCAACTGACTTCTTTTTAAGAAAGTGCTTAAAGAAGCTGTTTTATTTCCCTCATCATTGTAATAGCCTCAGCGAGCGGATGCTGAAATGGAAAGCTCTCAGCACACACAGTGTATTTACAGAGACAGACTTGGGAAGCTTCCCAATTACAAAACATTACCAGTGAACCCAAATAACACCATTCAGAGTAACTCGGAGGGTTCCAAACCACTGATAACTATCCTCAGCTCACTGATAAAAGGAAATATACAAGTTAAATGGCATTTTTTTGATCAGGCAAAGCACGAACTATGTTCCCTCTCCATATCACTGAATCACATGCCTATTTACATTTCTTAACTGCAAACAGAGGCAGAAGCACACCACTGTTATGGTACAAACCAGCACAAAGCCCCCAGACAAACAAGAATATGCAGTCATATGAGCTTTCCTGTCCACACACACACAATGGTAGTACAGATGGACCGCAACCAAATTAAATATTCACAACACAGACTGAGTTTATACCAGCAGCCTTTTAATTCCACCATCCTGCTGAGGCTCTTCTGAACCATGAGAGCCCATTTTCGCCGTGCCCAAGGCATGTGCTCTCACTCCTCACCCTGCTGGCACTGGGGCTCCCTGAGCCAGCTGGTTACAGGTCAGATGGATGGAAGAGGCAGAGAACAACTCACTTTCCCTTTCTTGTGCTGCCTTCTGTTGCTGTAGCTCCTTCCTGCAATCCCCATGGAGCCAGATATTAGTCAGCCCCCATCAGCAGGTCTGCACTGGGGGGCTGCCTGACTGCAGCAGTGCTGGCCAAGAGAAGCTGCAAGGATGGTGCCTCGCTCCACTGCAATTTTCCTTCCTCCTTACCAGCAACAAAGAAACAGAGGCAGGAGTGGGGGACACATGTACATGAAAAATGTAAATCCTTTTAGCCAAGCATCTCTTCAAAATAAACATCAGCCTAGGCTTCCTTAAAGAATACAAACCTTAAATGACAACTGAATAAAAGTATTCATTTATTGATGAATACTTTTATTCAGTTGTCATTTAAGGTTTGTATTCTTTTTAGAAAGAATACAAACCTTAAATGACAACTGAATAAAATATATATACTTTTTACTTTTTATTTAGAAACTTCCAAATGGTCCAAATGTGACATCCCAAAATCTACAATTTTTCAACTGAATCAACTGAATCTACAACTGAATAAAATATATATACTTTTTACTTTTTATTTAGAAACTTCCAAATGGTCCAAATGTGACATCCCAAAATCTACAATTTTTAGAGCAACCACACCAAGACAGTAGCTTTTGTTTCAAGCTGGGATACAGGCCTGTGCTGGAGCGGTGCATGCAGTCACTCTGTGTGCACATTCATTTCACTTGCACATGTAAGCACGCCTCCAGGGTTTGGATTTGGAAAGCAAGAATGTAAACAGAAACAGTTTTGAAGTATAGCTGGCAGCTTGTGTTTCTGTGTACACTTTCAAATCTGGAAGGCTGCCTGGAATAAATAGAATCAATTATGTTCTTCGACAGTAAAAGGACTGTAATTTTAAGAGAATTCTAGAGAGACGTTATTTAAATCAAACTAAGGGAACATGCAAACACTTCAAATGAGCACTTCATCACACCTGCAATCCCTGACCTTTCTAAAGCACCTTAAACATTTTTCCCCTGCCAAAAGCTTTGGGACATCTGGACTAGTGCAAAACAACCTCCAGTTTTGAGATTCCATTCAAAAAGAATAAACATGCATGAGGGAAGACAGCAGGAAAATAAACATACCTTCCATAATACAGATTCCTACTTGCTTCCAGATACACTTAGCATATGAATGCTAATTTATATAACCTATTTTCCCATAGTATAGAAATTAGCTATCATATGATACAGATGGTATAGTTCCTTATTAAGAATATGAGATTCCAAGTATAGAAAATTTGGTTTCAGTAAACTATGGCAGTTCAATTGCCTCACAGATGAAGACACATGCTGCATGTCAGGGGGGCAACCTAGGGGAAAAAATATTATTGTTCACTTAGCAGACGTAGTTAATCCTGTCTGTCATCAGCTCAAGTACCGACAGCTACTCTTGAGGCTCTGCAAGAACCTCTTCCCTCTCTAAAGTACCAAGCAGCAAGAACTGTAGTAAGCATACAAGGAAGCAAGAAGTGCACTGTGCTGTAATACTGTGTTGAAGTACAAAGTATGGGATGCTTATGCAAAGAGGTACACACATCCCACTGACTGAGCACTGAATATTCTGCACTGCTGTACACATCAGCCAGTGTTTCAAAACCCATTCAAAAGGACAGACTGAACACTCGATACAATTTTATCAGCCCACGGTTGAAACTGAATGAGTCATTCAGCAAACTGCTACACTTTAATGGAAGTCCATTAGTTTTTCCAGTCACAAGACAAATCCCATTACACTGTTTTTACAGACAGGATGTAACAACATTTTATAATATTTTGTGGCATCTTTTGTATCAGAGAGCTGCTCATTAGGATTTGTGTATGGATTTAATTTCTTTTCCAGGTAGAAGTTTGCTTTAGACTCCTAGCCTTGCCTTCTATTCATTTAACAATCCAACAATTTACGATCCTGATTTATTGTACGTTCGTATGATTTTTCTGATTCTCTATCACAGTGCCAGAAGTATCCATTACAGGATACTCCAAATAAGCTTTCATAAAGTACCATGGAATCCCCAAAACAGAAGCTGTGAGTTTGTGCAAAGAGTTCCTGGAACAAGAACAACACTTTTCAGAATGCAAGGGACGTTTCAACCTTTCTAAATGCTAAAATGTTTTATTCTCACCATCAGACAGATCAGGCACTCCCAAACATTAAGAGAATTGGGAAGAGTTGTCTGTCTAATTTTGCTGCTGTCCAAACCTGCTGTGTGGTGACAGTAAGACTGCCCCAGACTAGATATTTTCAGTACTGTCCTTTTGTTCTTCCTGTTTGCCAAGCTGGCACTCTTCCAGAATCCATGAAGACTAGTACAAAGATGTCTGAAACTATCCTGCATGAAAACATTATTATACGCAGATTTAACTGGTAAAAATACTGCTTTGCTCAGAATAGAAAACAGCAGACTGTTTCATTGCAGGCATGTCTTATTTCATACATATTGCTTTCGTCCTTATTTCCCAGAAAACGTGCAGATACCTGGAACTCCTTATCTGATCACAAGCAGCACCCCAAGGGAAGCAAACGGGAGGATTTAACACTGTCAAAAACATCTTAGCATTTAGTATCCTTCTGAATCAGGCAAGTATTTCCAAACACTACCAATTTTATTTGCAGTTACCCATTTCTTCCACCCTTCAAAAACAGTGGTGAGTACATTTGCCTTGTTCTGACAGAGCTGAAGCCCCCTAAAATTATTGGCAACATCTATAGAAAAATAGTATTGCCAAAATACAAGATCGTTCTTTCCTGTGAATGCAAAAGCTCACTAGAAATTAATGAAAAGCAGTTTCACTTTAGTTAGATATGAGAATACGGGGTGGCTACATTTCAGAGTTGTTCTCTTTCAAGTTATCTTACATGCAGATTTTTTTCAGAACACAATATTCTCCTAGTGTACAATATTCTCAGATACTATGAATAAAATTAATGGTGAGGTCATCCTGAAAAAAGAACTCACTACAAAGTATTTCCCAAGAGGAACTATGTGTGTTATGTTGCTGCAGGATCAAACAGCTGAAACAAATCCAAGATGATCAGTTTAAAAAGATTTACTATTACTGGAGTATTTTTTTCCTCTCCAAATGAACTAAAAGACCTTTGTGAATTCTTATTCTGAAATCCCCTTGCTCGCCCTCCCCCATCCATGCAGGCATAGTGTTTATAGCTTCCCTCACTGTCTGGGAGCCATGAAAACAGGATCACGAGAAAAAAGCATTTTCAAGTTGCTGGTGACCTCCAGAACTCCCACAACGACTGTGCCTTCTCCCTAGGGATCCCATGACATACCAAAGGCAGAATATCTGTCCTAGAACATTTTCTTCCAGCTAAAGGCAGAACTTTTTCTCTTTGTTAAACCAAGAAAAGCCTGGAATTAATTTTTCCTTTTTAGTCCAAAATCATTCAGTAATTCCATCTCTAGCTCCACCTCAAACGACAGGATTTTGTTATTTATAGAGGACTAGTAGACATAAAGCACAACAAAGAATTAGAAAAGCACCATATCATCTATTTGCACTTCACATATCTGCTTACTCATTATTTCAGCAATTAGCTTGTCTTGCTGCGTAGCAGGATGAGAATTACCTTCCCACCTGGCTCTGTGCTGTTCCTCCACAGTAGGCTGTGAGCTCTGAAGGTCAGTCAGCAGCACCCAAATTCTTTCAAGCTGTTTAAATCAAAAGCTTTAAAGTTTGGCAACTAAATCAGAGCAACATGCCATTCTGTACCAATAGAAATAAGGTTTTCCTCTGATTACATATTTTTGTTTAATACTCCATTTCATATGGCTGACAAAAATTGTTTTATGTGAACATCAGGAAGAACATGAAGCCAAAGCACATCACAAAACCTTACTCTGCTCATTGCTGAAAATATTAATGGTTTCAATGTCAGCTTTCACATGCAGTTCTGCTTTTGGAAATTAGTGCCAGACCATGTAAACAAAAGATTTCTCTAGAATGCAACTAATGAAACTAGGTTTGAA
>WAAG01085864.1:268-19575 GCA_013390105.1 Tichodroma muraria | reverse complement strand
ATGAAATAATGAAGTAAGATTCAGCATATTAAATTAAGCAAACTAATTACCTTCATTTGGAGATTGATATAATCAAAACATTCCTCAGTTACACAAATTTAAACACACAAGTTCAACTCAAATTAAGTTTTTCTTAGGTTCTTCAGTAGGACACGTTTTATCTCGGGCAACCTAAAATGCGGAAAACTGGTTCCCAAGTATTTACTATAATACCATATAGGTTTAATTTTAGAAAAACTACTGTACAACCAATTTACTCCATTTTTAGTTAGAGATAATGAAGCTACATTAAGTCTAGATGAACTTAAAGACCCAGCAGTCTCTAGCACTTGATCAACCAAGAAGTTCTTCACCTAACCTTATCTAAAAAAGAGAAACAGGACTGTAAAGAGGCTGGTTTTGAAGCTTCTGGTTGTTTGACAGATCCCTTAAGGTTCATTTAAGCCTAAGAAGGGGGCAGCTTACAACTAGTAAGTGATCTTAACTGTTGAGAAACGGTAGAGAAGTTTCCAACTGTATTAGTTCAAGTCCTCAAGTAATACAGCTTCTGCCCATGGTTTTATCACTAGCAAGCAGTACTCCCTGAATACCAAAAATAATTCAAGTGTCTCAAAACAGTCTTTCAAGGCTGATCTAAATAACTGCACTAACTGAAAATTAACTTGAAGTTTAATTCTTGATTAAACAAGTTACTTGCAATAGCATTTCATTTTCACCTCCCAATCTAGTCATCACAGAATCAAAGTATTTGCCAAGTACCCAGCTTCATATCCCATTTTAATGAAAGCTTAATCCCTGCAAAAACAACCCTGAAAGGCAGAACATCAAGGTTCCATGACTATCTATGTATTTATTACAGCTTCAGAGGCTCTTACAAACAATTCACTCCTGCTGGAGGAGCCATGGAATTTGTGACACAACTACTTGCCCCACGGAATTCTCAGAGGGAGCTGCTAGGAAATTTACGAGTTTATGAACCCTAGAGACTGTGTACAGCCCTTTTTGGGCCATGAAACTGGCACTGCCTTGACAAGAAAACCTTGACTTTAAAGAGCACAGTGCTCCCTTCTCACCGCTCTACTTTGTGACTGTCTCAAATTTAGTTTCTCAAAGGACACACCAGTACCAATCTACTAAGCACACGAATTTAAGTCATCCCAAAAAAGTGAAAAATCAACTCTTCCTTCCCTTATCACAATCTCCAACCTGCAAACCCTGTTCTATTAAGGGAGTAGGCTGAATCCCTCCTTCAGAAAACATCCATCTCAGTACTCTCATTACTCCTGTAGGTTCTAAGATGGGAAAAATTCATCCCCTAGAAGGAGATTTACGACTTTAGAATTAGAGCAATCCTGCAGGAGTAAACAGGTCAGCAAGCAATTTAAAATGAAGACTAAAGTGAGCACATATAACAGAAGTCATGATTCATTATAAATACCTTGGCTGGTTTCTCACTTTTCTGTTCTACAACATTAACTGAAAATTGCTTTAAGTACCTCAATCACGCTGGTCATATAATGCACATGCTCAGCAAGGGACATGAGCTCTTCATTTTCTTCTTTTAGGCGGGCAATTTCACCATCCTTCTGCTCGATTTCTTTGTGCAACTGAGTTCAAATAACAAAATGTTACAAGAGGAAGACAATAGCCAGTGATGAAGCAATTAGATATCTTTAGCTACCTTTTCATTTTCTTGAAGCACTTCATACAGAGCCTTCCTTCTTTCTTCAGCCACTTCTTTCCAGTACTGAGATGAAGGACTTCCTGAAGTTAGAGGCTACAGTAAGTCTGTTTGTTGTAAGACTGACTTCTTAAGAGCACCTTAAGATATCTAGCTTGTATACAGGTATTCTGTGAGCTGTGATACTAAGAACTCTGTATAGTTATAGCGTTTTCAAAGATTAGCTGTAGAACTACAACCAGTGACACAAGCTTACAGGAAACAGATCCTGCACTGCATTAATGGCTGTACAGTGCCCACAGGAAGCTGCCTCAAGCATGGCAGCAGGCTCTGCAAAACGGCCACATTTGCACGCTCTTAATGTGCGCTTCGTGGAAGACAGAAATGTTATTCCCAAGTCACTGTCCACACAATGGTTCTGAGAAACTGTGCAACAACAAACTGTGCCAGAACAGGCTTTCATTTCAACTTAATTATTAGCCACTGGAAAACTTATAGCCCAGCCAAAATAACAAACTACAGGGCTCCTTAACACTGCTGCACACAATGCTTCTCAGCTTATGGTTATCAGGAACTCATTCTCAAACACTAGACATCTATATTTAATAAAGGGGATCTAAGTATCATCAACTCCTGCTAGACATTACGAAAAAAGCCCTTGTATAAACAACAAAGGAAAGATGTTTCAAGTAGTACTCCAAAAGCAGCATTAGCATTTAAAGTACAAGAAAACATTTCAGGAATTACCACATACCTTTCATCATGAGATCTTCAGCTTGAATTACATCATTCTCATTTCCTTGCTCCTTGTCCACAGACACTTCAGCTTTACAAGCCTTTGAGGCAAATTTGTTATTCCAGAGTTTCCTTCTGACTGAAGATTTCTTCTGCACAAAACATGCATGGGCAGGTTTAAGTTTAGAGTAACATCTCAGCCTTCACAAAAATACAAACTTCTAAGCCTGCACACTCATGACTGCAACTAAGTCTCTAAGTCCTGCTTTCTTCACATTATAGTTCTAGTTTAGATACAGACATCTTCCTTAATACTCAAAGAACTCAGAAATTGCTAGGTTTTAATACTGTTTATTACTAGAACAATAGTAAGCTTAAGTTACATCAGACTAGTTAGCACATTATATTTTTTCAAATATATTAGTTTTCAGTTAAAAGCTCAAAAGCATTGCACTATGACTAGAAATAATTCCATATCCACATATTATCTTTTAATTCATACCTCATTATGTCTGCCAACCAGGCTACCTGCTGCTGAAGGCTGAATCATTTTAAGAGTCTGTCTTGGGGCAGCACTACATGTGGTATCTATGAGATACTTCTGAAAAGACAAATATGGTTCAGACAGTTGCCACTCTTCTTTACATAAACTGAAAATTAGGAATCCATCATGCTTCCATTAAGGTAACACAATTCATCTTTTCAAGACAAAAAAAAAAAAAAGACACTGTAGCCTATAGTAAGGCTTTTATAAGGAAGGGGATCTAATTATTTGTAGCAGAGTATATAGCTCTTAATCACATGAAGCCAGGATCAATCCCTGCCTCTTAGGAAACATTTGCCTTTCATAAAGGAACTTGAGCAGAAATACTCTGATTAGATTTCAAGGCCAGCAGCTTCAGGTGGAACTCTCAAACTTGAGTGAGAGCAGCAGTCTCAGACTCTCGGGGACAGGGACAAAATCGATCGTTGCAAGGTTAGGTGGTAAAGGCACATCATGTCAGGCAGTAGCTGTTTTGTAACCTGTGAACACCATCAAGCAGTGCTCATTTAAATAGATGTGTTTACTTTGATTATCCATTAAAATGGATCAAAAGCTTCCTTGCTTCGATCCAGACAGGCTATTGTTTTGTCTAACCAGTATGTTTACCACCCTTCCTATCATGCATAAGTAACTCTTTCCTGCATCAAAGCTTTTCTGATTGGGTTGGTTACACTGCCACCATGGGATAGCAAACAATGGCAGACAACCAAGCAAGAACAGGCAGGATACAATGCCACACCAGCGTGAGAAAGTTACCGATTCACACCGTACTCCATAGAACAAGAGCTCGCCTTTCCCACGGTAGTTTCTGCCACCAATTATCTTACTGTTCCACTAAAGGACAAACATTAACTGCTGTGGGAACAAGAATCACACCGCGTGTCAGACACTGCTTGCTACTGCTTAGGATTAGAGTTAAGTATACTCTGCCAAGAAATTATTGGCCAATACTCAAGTTAACTCACTGAAAGTGCAAAAAGCCACACTGAGCAGTTTATATCCTAGAGACACTATGGGACAAGACTGCCATAAATCAGACCTATAAATTTTCATTAATACCTGAAAGTGTATTAGTGACTGAAGTTTTCATTCCAGTCACTAAGCCGCATCATACAAGAACTCATAGCCTCTGTTATACAGTTTTGCACCATTTTGATTAGGGCCTACATTAAAAGATTTACCAAGAAAAGCTACTAAGGTTTGTACCTAATCAGCTAGCTCTTAAAAATCTTAAGTGTTTAAGCATTTCTACCAATTCCAAGGCAACTTGAATTCATGTTCAACACGAGACAGATACAACTCTTCAAAAGTTCCCACCCACAAAGAACAGCCTATAAAACCTACTCTATAACCCCTAAGCATAAGCCATACAGATTCCATAAGCAAAGGCACATACATAGTCAGGACAAACAAACCAAACCAACCCTGAAAAATTAAACGGAGACAGGGAGCTCAGTGCCAAAGTAAAAACGGACTTGCTGAGCAATAGGAAAAAAAGGAGTCATAAGCACATATGCCCAAGCAGGACAGCATGTCCCCAAGCCATACTCTCTGCCAGGAGGCTTCTCAAGCCAGATGGACATAAGCCAGGTGGAAGCACATTGCCACAGATCCCTTCATATTCCTTCAGTGGACAGAGAAGTTTGTGTCAGACAGAGGTACTAGCTTCAAGGTTTTAAAGCCTATACCTGCAAAGATCCTGAGGACTTCTCTGCGGTCAGTTTCTGTTTCATTTTGGAATTCATAAGATCAACTGCAACAGAAAAACAGTTAAATTAGTAGAGAATCCGTCTACTCCTGAAGTTCGGGAAACACTAGCTAGAGAACATTACAATTTCGGATTATCAGCTTTCATGGCAGCTTAAGTAGTCAGCCACGCACGGCGTGGTCAGCGGGCTCCTCCAGAGCCCCTGCGCACGCTGCGCCCGAGACAGGAGCGGCAGGCGCGCCGGGAAGGCGGCGCCCGGCGCGGAGCGGCCTTCCCGCAGGGATGGCGGGCGGGCCTGTCCCAGCCGCACACCCAAAATGGCTGGGGGGTACCGGAGACTCACCCCCGCCGCCCCCCGTTCCCCTTCCCGCTCCCGCCGGGCGAGCTCGCAGGGCCCCTCCCTCCGCGCGCGCCGCCGCGGCCAATGGGGAACAGCGAGGCAGGAGCCCGCCAACACCCAAACTCGGCCGTGGAAGCTTGCGGCCCCCCCCCGCCGCCGGTGGCGGCGACTCAGCCGAGATGGAGAGCAGCCCTCCTCGGCCTCCCCGCGCCTNCCCGCGCGCCGAGGCCGGCGCTGAGGGGGCGCGCGCTGCTGCGCGGCGGCGTTTGGGGTTTTGTTTTGCTTACAAAGGAGTCAGAATTCGGCTTATAAAGGCGCCGAATCAGATTTAATCATGTCTCCGCTTACTCTCATCCCCCCTGTCTAAACACGGTACCACCGGCAAGACCGGGGAAGAAAATTAGCAGCGTTAAACCACAATAACTGCTGAACAACGCTAATTTTATGCATGACATAGACTACAGCTCTTATTAATTATGTCTAAGGTGTGCTGTTAAATTTGTGAGAAGCTACTTCACAATTATATTCTTGCAAATATTTGCACTTTTATCTTTTATTTATACTAGTATCTTACGGTGACTTGTGAATGAACATTTTGTGGCGTTAAGGACACACTCCTTGCAAGCAAGATCTTACAGAGCAGCTATCAACATTTTTCCCAGGCAATATGATGGAGCTATTAGAAATCAGGATAATTACAGAGAGAAGAATTTATTTGGCCTGCCATTCTGTCAGTCTCCTGTTTGGAAATAAATTCTATGGCACTTATGAGAATGTTTTAAGTAGAATGTCACAGCCCAATGAAAGCAGGAAAGGCAAAACATAAAAAAAGATGCATTAGGAAATCTTTAAACAAGAATAGGGAAATAAAGCTGATCTCTCTTGCATAAATTTGTTCAGTCTCTCATTGACCCATTTAAATTTTCATTGTCCACAATATCCTTTGGCAAGTACCTCTAGGGCTCAAATAACCATTGGTCTGAAGAACACCATCCTTTTTTTTTTAATTCTTTGAACACGATTCCGATATTGTCACTTGATGTCCCCAGTCCTTGTACTGGAAGGGACAACAACATTGCTCTGCTACATTACTAAAAAAAAAAGTTCATGCTCTTAGGTTAATTTAATTCTTGTTGATTCTGGAAGAAAATTTGAAATTTCCAGGTTTCAAAACACCAGCAGACATGCTTAACTAGTTATGTATGCACACAAATCCCACCAGCATTGAATGTCCTTTCAGAAAAATTTTGATACAGGTAGTGCCTATATCAGCACGATATAAAAACATTCTTATTTTTATATTTTATGTTTTCTTATACAGAAATTTAAAAATCCAATAAGACTATTTAAATTAGAGGCATGAATCAATTAATGTCATAAATCATACATGAGGCACTGTGTGCATTTTATGGCTGCAATACATAAATTGTACATCTTGTAAATACTATGTTTTCAGATTAAACTTTCTCAGACATTACCTTTTCAAAATTCAGGTTTAATTCATAAAAATTTTCAGGTGGATTTACAGTTCAGAAGTGGAAAAATTGCTCTTGGAGATGTTGGTAATTGGAAAGGTCCGAGGTTATGGGAGATGGTTCTGATGTGACAGTCCTGTTTGTTTTTCCTTTTAATTTGTTCCTTGCTGGAGGCGTACAATCTGGAGGTTTATTATAAAGCTGCCACTCCTTCGATTTATCCAGCTGAAGAACGTGTCCTCTTACGAACCACCATGTCCCAGAGTTCAGTCTCTTCAGTTTGAAAGATTTGTAAAGAACCCCAACACCATCTCAGAAAGAACATTGATGCTTTATTATTAGACGCTTATTCATAGCCTTAATTGTGGGAAACCAGTATAATGATATAAAAAAACTAAAAAAAAAACCAAACAACAGCAAAAAAAAAGTCCAGGTTGCTTTACTGTAATAATTCCCCTTTTTGTAGCCAAAGTTTTAATTTAAATAGGGATTAGAGTATTTTTACGTGCAAAAATCTGTCAACTCAATGCTAGCAGAATACATTTTTCTTCAGATTGAGTGCAGTAAAATGCATTTCAGCTTGTTTGTTTCATAAAAAATAAAACCCTCTGTCATGAATACTTATGACTATTTGCACTTCAAGTGAGCCTAAGCAAACATGCCGAGGTTTCCCATAGAGCTCAGCCAATTTGTTAGATTATTCACGGCAGCAGAGAACGTGTACTTTTTAGAGCTTTTGTACTCCATTGTCGTTGATAAATGTTATCAGTTTTTACAGCAAATGACAACTGAAAAAAAAAAAAAGCTCCTTGGAGGACTTCGTGTGCCTAGGAACACGGGAATAGGTAGGCCTCCAGCAACTTGGGGATCCTGTATTGCTTACATGCCAGTGTGTGGAAACTTCCTGGGCATTGCAGAGGGAGGGGGAGTGCTGGCAAAGCCGTATTTGTACTTGACAGTCACACCGTGCCTTTTGCCAAGGGCCTTTTTGTACTCTGCGGATAATGATCTAGCTCTGGGCTGCTTAAGGACTCTATTTCTACCTGCCACATTAGGTACAGGTAAACCACACCGTGATTCGTAAAAATCTTGTGTACTATGTTATTGCATAAATATCATAAATGAGCTCCTGTTTGTTGATATTTACTGTAAGCAACGACTGTAAGTGCTTGGGATGCAGAGGAACACCCTGGGAGAGGGCCAGGGGAGCCACTGCGGTGCTGAGCCTCAACACACGGGAATGTCTCGTCTCAGTCCTGCCCTGGCTGCGACCCTGCAAAGGGTCCCGGGAAGGAAGCCCCGAGGCCGCCTTTGGAATCCCTGAATCAGCTAAGACCTGCGGCTCTCAGGGTCCATGGCTGACGTTCTCTCGGCCCTCCTGTCCAATACTTATTTCAGGGGTGAAAGGACTCCCCGCAGTCCGCCGGGTGACAGTAGGTGGCAGCGTGGCATCACGCTTCCCCTCCCTCCGCCTCTTGTTTTTCCGTCGTGCTTCGTGTGTTACCGAGGAGAAATTCACGGTTTGTCTTTTTTTTCCCTGCGTTGATCAGCACGGAAGGCTGCATGTTAATGAGACTCGTGGATTATGTACATGGCATAATCCAGGTTATAATTCATAAGGCCAACTGGGTTTCGATGCTGGCCACTGTTAATAATTAGATCTCTCCAGAGAGTACACAAATTTCATGTATTAGAGCAAAAGATTGTCCTGTGAACTGTGATCCCGAGCGCCTCAGAGGTGAAAAGTTAAAAGAAAAATCTACATCTCACCTGGTTATTTTTTTTCCTAGTTAAATACTGTGTGAGCCACTAAGATATCCCTTAAAACACTGTTAGGTCATAACCCACAGCTTCAAAAAAAAAAAAAAAATTATAAAAGCGCTTTAAGATTCAAAAATTAAACATGCTCTATAAAGGCTACAAATTAATAACAAGCTAAAGCTACTGTTGGCTGCAAGTATTTAGAATATTATTTACAGACTGAACAAATAAAACAATTTTTTGAATTTTACCCTTATTCTTGCAAGCATCTGCTTACCAAACAAAAAACCTACATTGTTTAGGGCCAATACCTCACGTGCCCAAGAACTTATGTCCCATTTTATGACCACAGTCCCCTGAAACTAGAAGGTGGGACATAAGGAAGTGCCAGATGAAGCTTAATATTATAGCAACAGCTGTGCAGTGATGTGCTGGTTTTGGCAGGGGTAGAATTAATTTTCTTCTGTCCACTGCTGTCCATCACAACTAGAGGTGGACAGTAGTGGAGAACTCAAGTCATTCTATGATTCTGTGATTCTAACTGGGTCCAGAACACGATATAAGGAATGTTGTACACATTGTTGCTGTACGCAGTGTTGTTGTAATTTCTTTGCACAAAAGCATTCCTGTTATTCCTTAGAAACGAATATTTTCTCTGAAGGCAGAAAAGAGTGAATCAGTATGTTCTGAAGTATATGAAAGAATTTTAATTACCACCTAATTTGTCTTGTTTGAATTTACAAAGAATACTAATTTATTTTTGTCTGATACATAAATATTTGGCACTGAATTAATCATAGTTCTGTTTTTGAAGCAAGTAGCTTCAGGGCTGATTCTACTTCTAACATACAGTACAGTATGTGTGGAACATACAGAAGAAAGATAACAGAATCCATCTCATCTCCTCCTAAGTATGTCTATAACATACATAACAATTTGCAACAATCTATTAAAAACTAATTATCAACATGAAATTATTAATTTTTAAGTAATTAATCATTAATCTGGAAATTAACAGCAAAGGCATTAGAATACAATCTTGCCCATATGCTTATGAATGAACATGTAATTCTGAAAACAGGAATTTGACTCTGAAATTACAGAAATTTTAGTAAAAAGAAACCCCAAATGACAAGGTGCATCTATAAAGTTATCAATAGTTTTTAATTTACAGAAAAAACACAAGTTATTAGGCAAATGAGTGCTCGATTTCACTGAAAACAGTGAGGATATGACAACATGATGACTGGAAAATACCAGTTTTTCAGAGAAGAATAGCCAGCAACCAGATATTCTAAACTTCCAGTTCTTCTCAAAATTCCATGACTCACTTTCTCTCCCAAGGAATATGGTTTTGTGACAAGGTCTTTCCTACCTTCACAGGGGCCAGGATTTTCCTACCTTCACAGGTCTTTCCTACCTTCACAGGAATCTGCTGCCGATTCTGTATTTCTGCAGGATGGCAGCCCTGATGCTGCGATCCCAGTCCTCAGAGGCGTCTATGTGCACCTGACTCCTCCAAGGGTACAGGACTGCTGCTACGTGGTGTTGTGCACAGTTCTCCTCGCTCTGGGGGAAAGCCTCAAGGACACCAGCTGATCTGTCTGTGCTGTGCTAACCGGGCAGAAGCTAACCCACTCTGCTGGCTGTTTTGCTCAGCCTGGATTAAACGTGCACCAGAAACACTCTTTTTGCTGTGTTAATGGGATTTAAGCCTAAAAAAGAGAACTACTACTGCATATAATGCCACAACCTACTTGTCAGGTTTGTTTTGTATAACATGCACATTCCTCTCTTCTCAGTGATAAACCTTATATTATTTTAAATTAGATTTGAAGAGAGGCAGTCTGTCATTGGATCGAGTGTCATAGTTGCAAAATACATACCCAGCTTCCAGAGCCACATGCTTCTCTTATAAATGATGCAACATTGCATAACCAGTATGAAGCATAACAATAATATGCAATTATGTAGTCAAGAGAATTATGGATCAATAGCACACAAATATTTATTTTGCTAAGTCTTATTCCTCCCTTCATTTAGAGATGTTACTTTTTAACATATGTTTTAACTAAGATGATGGTATTTTTCTACCCTACTAGCTTCATCATTGTGCATGATGTAGAAAAAGACGCACAACTATATAAAAGTAGGACAAGACTCAGTCATTACTGATGAATTTAATAGTGAAAATATTTCTGCATTTAAATGTATAATAAACATAGTTGGGTTGGTTAGTTATTTGCGTAAATATTGTCAGGGTACCTTTACTAGACAGTGAACCAAAAGGAAAAAGAAAATCTTCCCTGAGCTTGCTAAAGAAAGGAAGCTGTCTATATAAGGAGGAGCAGCAGTCTTTACAGAAGGAACCTGGAGTGATTCCAGCTCCCCATCCCATTCTGAAAGGATTTGAGCAGCCTGAGTTTGCAGAAGGCAGGTGGTGGCTGCTTAACTCGTAATACTTTGTACTTGGTCTCCCTTTTCCATTACACACGCACACACATATCTATATATGTATATGTATATTTAATCTAAGTATATACATTCCTCTCCTCATACCTCTACTGTAAAGCCCTCCAGAAGAAAAAGTGCTCTTACACCAGCACTACGTTTGACAAATTTTTTTGGATGCATTCCTCAGCCGGGGCTGGGCAGCTGCCCGATCCCTTACGACAGCATCCCTACACTCCAAAGGGCAGCTGGAGTCCCTGGGCTGGAAGAAGACGCCTTCCTTTCGCCTGCGCAGGTGGGCAAGGCGCCAGTTCCCTCCGCGGGCCTTCTGTGCCGGGGCAATCCTCACGTCAGGCGCTGCCGAGCTTTCGCTGCGTCCGCTCTGCCGGCACAAAGAGGGTCACAGGCCAAGCGTGAGTCACGGCTTAAAATAGCAGCGGGCGCAAGACTGCAGCGCAAAACGTCGCATAGGGCAGAGTGGAAAACAAAACTGGACCAAACTGGCTGGAAGAGCAGTTATCTGAACGCGGCTCTCCTTAAGGACAGACTGATGTTATAGTTAAAAAACTCTGACAGTCTGAAATAGCCACAGAAGTGAAAAACTAATGTAATCCCCTTATTTACCTGCCTTACTTTTTACCACCAAATAAAGGGTTATTTTCAATCGGCATTGCCTATTAGGACTGAACAGCAATCTTTAACTAGGTAAAAATTTTCTGTTTCTGCTCCGTTGTTGTTCGAAGAGCAGAGGAATGTTCTGGGCAATGCCCGTGTCGGGGAAGGCAAGAGGGCTGTTCGCATCGGAGGGTCTGACTAACACCCGGGAAAGATAATGAGGTCCCGGCTCATGTCAAGCTGAACACAGCTCCTGCCTATGAGACAGGCAGGAGGGAGATGTTTGAGTATGTAGAGGAAGGGCTTGCTAAAGGAAAATAACTACTTTGAGGGTCAGGAGAGAACAAGGGGGATCGGCAGGGACGAGTAAGAGACTGGGGAAACAAATGTGGAGTCACTGGAGAGTGCCATTGCCGTACTGCATGGGCTTTGAAACACGATCAAGTGAGGGAGACGGTGCCCGCACTTGTCTCCTGCCTGTAATCTCTGCAATATCGCTGCTGTTCCGGTGAGTCACAGGCGCCAGCTTCCAGGGAAAGGTGGGAGAGATGCGTTACCCACCGTGGCAGTCCGCGCCTTGCTGTGGCACAAACCAGGCGGCCATCGCCCCTTGGCTCCCCGGCGCGAACCTGCGCTGCCGGGCGCTTCGGGAGCAACCCCGTCCGGGGAGTGTTGGACGGCGAGGTTTCCCTGGCACACAGTGTGGGGCCAGCAAACAACTGGGCCCGGTGATGGCATGGCGATCCCTTCTGATCGCCCTGGGCTTTCCCACAGGGAGAACGCTCAACAGTAGGCTGCGTCTTGGCTTCGCTTCCATTGCTTCCATGCCATTCCTCCTTCCTTCCAGATATTGGGGAGGGAAGGAGGGCATTAGCCTGTCCTTGTAGTGCAGAAATAAAACCGCTTACTTCTCTCCAAGGATTAGGTTTGTGTCTCTGGAACAGCAATTTATAAAACTATAAGCATATTTATAAAACTTAGCCAGTCTCCTCGGGAAGCGCTGCGACCGCCACGGAGTCACATTGGCTGCCGTGTCCAGATGAGTGCTGCAGACAAGCCCCTCGCCATGTCAGCTTTGAATACATGTTGAGCTTTAACTGTTGTTTTATTTACAGTTTTACTTCGCATACGTGGGACGGGCTGAATACAAACCCCGACGGACCAAATGACACAAAATACGCCCCTACAAGACTTGTTTACCTATAACATCATCACGCTCAAGGCTGGAAGAAGTTTAAGTATTCTCGTAAGGGGACGGAATTGGGGGATCAGGCGTTGGTCGGGTGGGAGGGAGGGGAGCAGCCCCGGGCAGATACCACCTCGAGTGGGGGGGGCGATGTGCCTCACACCCTGCCCCCCCCCGAGAACGGCGTTGAGTAGCCCCATCCGGGTCCTTGTTCCGCGGGCACCACGCGGGGCGAGCGGACGGTTACACGAGGCGTGACTGCGGGGGGTGGAGGGGAAGAAAGCGCAGGGCAGTGCGGATTCCTGTCCCGGTGAGGGCTCGAGGACGCTCCAAGCCGCTGCTGTCCTCTGCTTCCTGCCATTCCCGACGAGGCGTGTCCACGGTGTTTACCGAGGTTGAGCTCTACTGCCTCGGCTACAACTGTGCCTCGCCCCCCCGGAGGCATGAGCGCTTGGTACGCGCCAGCGGTGCGGGTAGGGCGGCGCCTGTGTGACTCAGGCGCTGCCATTTTGAGGGGTTCGTGGTAGCTGCGCAGCTCCACTTTGCGCTCGCTCTGTGCGGAGGCATAGGCGCTCCTGCTCCCTCCTGCTCGCTCCTGACGTCGCCCTCGAGGACGTCCCGGGACCGCCTGGGCGAAAAGAGGCTCTCCTCAGCCCTTTCATCATTCTTCCCGGCCGTCCCGGTCCTCCTTCTACGCCGCTCCGGGATCTCTCTATGCCCGCCGCCCTCCTCCGTAGGAGCCGCTAGCGCAGGGACAGCGTCCTCCTCCTCCTCCTCCTTCCGCCGCCGCCGTCGCCTCTTCCTCCTCCTTCTCTCTCCGCCACCATTTCCCCACTCCCCGGCCCCGGGGCGCTGAGCTAGACTATGGGGACCAGGTCGGGGCCGAGCAGCGGCAGAGCGGGCGGCCCGGTCACCGTGTCCCCTGCGGCAGGGATGGGGGGGCTCCGCGGCTTCGTTGCTTTATCTTGACATGGCTCCTCTCTGTGCTGCCAGCACCGCCGCCGCCTTCTCCTCCTCCACTGCTCCTCCTGCGCCCGCCGGCTGCGGGTAGCGAGTGGGCCACGGTCCCGGGCTCTCGTCAGAGCCTCTCAGTCTCTTGCTTAACTGGGGGGGGAAGCTTTGGGAGGGGTTCCTTTTTTTTTTGTTTGTTTTTGTTTTCCTTTGTTTTTTGTTCTTTTCTCTCCAGAAAGAGAAGGGGGGAGAAATACTTTTCCCCCCCTCCTCTTCTTAACCTGGTCCGACGAATTTGCTAACTTAACTTCTTAACTCCGACTAATCAAATACCTGTGTGGGGGAAAAATGTCTGGAGAGAGAAAGAAAATAACCTGATAATTGGGGATTTGCTTTTTTTCGGGGGAGGGCGATTTAGAGGTTTAAAATTGCGACCTATATTGCAATTAAAAAAAAAAAAAAAGCCGAAAACCTCGCAAAAATTTCTGTCACCGAAAAGCAGGAGCAAAACGCACTCCATGTTTTCCGAGTCGTGGCCATGAAGTGAGGGGGGGAGAGGCGGTGCTGCTGTGGGTGTCCCGCTGCCCCGGGCGCGGCCGCCCTGCGTGCAGAGAGAAGCCGAAGGGAAAGCCAAGAGCGGCGGCCATGCACAGCCTTGGCTGACCGTGCTCGCAGCAGAGAGAGAGGGAAGGATCCCCGGGTGATCAGCATCCCAGGGAGCGTATGAGGTATCGGGGCATGTAGGGCTCTCCCCCTGGTAGGGAGCCCGAGTTTGGGGCACTGATTCAGGTTTAAGTCTCTCGGTGAGATAATACTGTCCTTTGAATCCCTGTCCGCCCCTTGTCAATGGCCATCATGATCCCTCTCCTCTTCGGCAGCAGTAGCCTCAGGGCAGTGATGAGCAGGATGAAGTTAGAAATGACTCCGCTGTCTTTTCTCTTTACTCCCCTGCAAACCAGCGCTGTGTTGTCTGTAGTTGATTTTGTTGTTGTTGGCGGCAGAGAAATGTCATACTTCCCGGGTTGTGCACTCCTCCTTGGCACCCTTTTCTCTGCTCTCCACCAAGTGTAATAATTCTAAAGAAAAAGACGGGCAGCATAGCAATAGTGGAAGGCTGAGAATAATAATCAGTAGAGTCATGAATCTGGCTGGGGTAAAACGCAGTTTGTAATTTCAGCTTCGATTTATTTTTTTTTTTTTTTTGTAAGCAGAGCAAAAGTACCCCCCCATGGATTGGGCTTGTGCCAGTGCCAGTTGCTTTTTATTGTACACATAAATTGCGATAAGATTTGTTTGGGGTTTCTTTTTTTTTGTTTTTTCCTTCATTTTCATCCACTTATTCCTGCGGCTAAACTGTTCAAATTTTTCTCTTCGAAATTCTTCGGGTTTTTTCTTGATTTATTGTAAAACCTCTTGTCCAGCCATGGCTGGACAACTGCTTTCTTTGTTTCTTGACCCTTACGATACGACATTCTCGTAAAATATTGCCTGAGGTGCGGTTTTGGGTTACATTAGCGTTTGATCTATTCAGTTGCATTAGCAGGAATCAAACGACTTGTTTCTGTTGTACTTAAGTCTTACGAAAAGGTGCCCATAGTTTAGCGACAGTTTCCAAAGGCTTTAGTACCGCCTGTATTACAAAATGGGGGACCCAAACTCCCGGAAGAAACAAGCTCTGAACAGACTTCGTGCTCAGCTTAGAAAGAAAAAAGAATCTTTAGCTGACCAGTTTGACTTCAAGATGTACATTGCCTTTGTGTTCAAAGACAAGGTAACTTGGTTTTAAAGTGTGTCTGTGTGTTTGTTGCATTTCAAGTGTTCTGTGCAAAGTCTTGCTGCCTGGTTACATCAAATGTTTTATCCTTAACATATTGCATTGACTTTTTAATTTTTCTTTTAGTTGCTAATTGCTATAATACTCCGTTCACGTTTGTCATTTTGGCGTTTTGTAAGGCAAAGGATTCCAGCACCTCATTAAGTGGTTACTTGGTAACTTCTGTATTGGAGAGATATTTTTCAAAGTTACACTCTAACTCGTTAAGCCTAATTGGGGTCTGACCTGCACAATTGCTGGCTGTGAAGGGAATCTGGCTGGGGCGATTGCCCAGTGTGTTTGTCTGGTGGAGGCAGAAGGGAAGACCTGGCAGTTGAAGGGAGGAGTCGCAAGATGTGATGTGGAAATGGCCCAGGTGCGCAGGCACATGTGGAACTACTGCTGTCATTTTGAAAGGGAGTGGCAGGGCAAAGAGGAAATCTTCCTTTGCTTGGCTGCTTCCACTGCTGCTGGATGCTGCACATGTGGCTGGGGAGCTGGGTCTTTCTAAAGCCAGCTATAGACCCGCAGCTGTGGGAGAGTTTTTATCCACAGAATGTTAAGGGAAGTAGGTACTTAGAGGAAGTGAATGTGCTTGAACAAATGAGGAAGTGAAGATAGAAGCACGTGGCAACAACAAATGCAAAAAATGCATATAGATGAGCTCTGAAATCGTTTAATCTCTCAAATGGATAGATTTTGCATTTGCTGTAATAATTAGAGGAGTTTTTAATGAAGACTTTTCCTTGAAAAGCTTCTTTGAAATTCCTGAGTTCAGTTTGCTTTTGTTTGTCAGTTCTACTGCAAGCAGAGATGGATATATTGGGGTATGATTTCTGGGTACTGTGTCACAGTAACAGAAATTAATGTTTAAGCAGTGGCAACAATTAGATTTTAGATGACACAGCTTTAACTCTTTTAGTTGGACATTGATACTACTTTTTGGTTGCTTTGTAGAAAATCATTACAAATGCCTGTTTTAAATCTTGGTATATTTGCTTATATCACAGTGAACTGAAGATGTCCATCCCAAACCAGTTTGCCTAAAGTAGGAGTTCAGCTCAAGTTACCTTGCTCAGCAAATAGTTGCCTGTTATCTCTTCTGATGGGGGGAAGGGAGGTGGAGCATTATTTGGTAAAATGTACTTTGTCTCTTAAATAGATCAAGACTTCTAATGAGCTGTAAGACAGCTGTTAGAAACAGACATACACCTTCAATGATTTTACATTCTCATAATGTTTTGGCCTTGCTTGAGAAATGCTGAAATATTTGTAGTGAGTATAAAAGCTATTTAGCAAATGAAAATAGTCCTCCTTTGAGAAGATTATAACTAACTTCAGATGGGATCTCAGTCACCTGCTGTCACCAAATGTGGCATTGAAAGATTTCACTTTTCATAAAAGGGCCAACTGTAAAAAATTGAAAAGGAGAAAAAAGGTGTTATTTAAATGATATTTGCAGAGGTTCTTGGTCATCCCAAAGTCATGTACTCTGCTTGAAGAAGGAGCAATTCTGTTAATGTTTAGATAGAATTTTAGTGTTTGCAAGATTGATATGTAAATCTGCATTTTTGGAAACTACAAAAACCTGTTCAGCTTTTGTAAAAGTTGTCAGTCTGATTCTGTTTAATTTATAAACTTTTGCCTGTAAATTTTAGCATGGTTTGTATCAAAGTCCTGGCCTGTGTGATGTGTACTTTATACATTTATACAGAAAATCACAAATTCTGAAATAAACTGTTACCTATAATTCCCTAAACGGGATTGTAACCTTAATGTAATCTGTGCTTTTTTTAGAAGAAAAAGTCAGCGCTTTTTGAAGTGTCTGAAGTGATACCAGTCATGACCAATAACTATGAAGAAAATATCCTGAAAGGTGTGCGGGATTCCAGCTATTCTTTGGAAAGTTCCTTAGAGCTTCTGCAGAAGGATGTAGTACAGCTCCATGCACCCCGCTACCAGTCCATGCGCAGGGTAAGGCTCCTTTTTTATGCTTGCTGAATTATACATTTTTAACACTTGTGCTTTTCCTTGGGAATCTTAAGGCTAATTCTGCCTTTTTGTTTTCTCATTTGCTGCATGAGGGCTCCGCGGGCCTGTGTTTATGGGGTCTAGTTTGAAGGGTAGCAGTGGGTAATATCAGTTCTGAAACTGTTTAAATAGGTAGTTCTTAAGTCTTACCTTTCTTTTATCTCATTCAGATCATCTTGCCATCTTTGTCCTTTAGAAGGCATGTGTTAATAATTCTTGCAACAACTCAACTAAGTGATTTTGCTTTATGAATACTGGAAGACAGTCTTTGCTAATGTTTTCTTAAAGTTGTATTTTATATTAAGTGGGCATCGATACTAAAGTTTAGTGGAAAGCAAGGAACAGTTCAGTTCTGGTATGAGTAATACAAATGGAGAATCAAACAAATGTTGTATAAGCATCTCCTCTAAAGTATGTGCCTGTATAGATGTGTTGCTTTTCTGTGTCTTTGACCGCTGGAGGGAATGTAAGTACAGAACTTTACTGCTCACAGGATGTGATCGGCTGTACCCAGGAGATGGACTTCATTCTATGGCCTCGTAATGATATTGAGAAGATAGTCTGTCTCCTGTTCTCTCGGTGGAAGGGATGTGATGAACCCTTTAGGCCTGTTCAGGTATTTGGTTTGAGGTTTTGACTTCAGTAACTAACTTATTCCTGGAGGGAGTGTTCTCTTTAACCAATAAGTGGATAAGGTACGTGAGTTCTGTGGATGTTAGAAAAATATGCTGTCTGGTTTTATTTCCGAATTTCTGGTTTTAGTTCCAGAAAACTAAATTCTGCCTCCTGTCTTTATTCACTGTTGCATTAGCCCTTCCAAAACGGAAGTTTCCAAAGGGCCTTTGCAAATGACATGTATGTATAAATGCATACAGTGTGCTTATATTTGTAGGAGTGGATTAGATGTGCCTCTTAGTGCAATTGAATTTTTGGCTAAACGTGATGGTGTTGTTAAGGTTCTGTCAGTGTTCCAAATTGCTGTATTTGATTAGGTGGAAGAGTGAGATGGATGGAACCTTTGCATTATAATTTTGCCTAGAAATTGTTGCACAGGGATCTTCCGCCACGGGAAGGTAAAATGGGTTTTATATATGCTGCAGGTAAAGCTGTACCTTTGAGTTGTTAATATGTCATTGCAATGGCCGATGTCAGTGTTGGCAGAATTAAATTAGGGGCTTCTTAGACACTGCCATGGTCCCCAGTTTCTGCTTTTCAGAATAGATCAGAAAAGGAAAGAACAAAAGTGGTTGTGAGGCCCCAGACTGAAGGAAATGAATGGGTTACATGTGAGCTTTATCTTGAAGAAATATTTTATTCCCCTCCCTCACACCATGTAGGCCAAGTTTGAATTTCATCATGGTGACTATGAAAAACAGTTTCTGCATGTTCTGAGCCGAAAGGACAAGACTGGAATTGTTATCAACAACCCTAACCAGTCAGTGTTTCTCTTCATTGACAGACAGCACTTGCAGGTAAGCTTCTTTTGTCCTCGTCTTAACAGGTGTATTTTAATCACAAAAAGCATTTTCTTCTCAGGAACATCAGTAATTTTGCTGCAAGGTACTCTAGTAGAAAAACCGATCTTGCATTCATGGTTGCGTTTTGGCAGTTTCAGGGGAAACTTAGGCTATAAATAGACCTCATATGAGCAAAAACTAACTATGGGCCACGTATGTGTTCACATAGAATTAATGTTCTTGTATTAAAAATTAAATAAGTTCTAAAATAGGCCTAACAGTGGCTAAGGAAAATTAAAGTTTTGGTTTGGGTGACAATATGGAAATAATTCAAGAATTAAGAACGAACAAAATAGTGAAAACATTTTATGCTTTAGAGTTTGCAGACTAATTTTAAGCTCAGGTTATTTATATGTATGAAATAGTGAATTTTAAATGTCTATGGGGGTCTGCCTATTAGTCCTGGGTTAACTTCTAGGCTTAATAGCTTTTCTTTGGGTTTTCTTTCCCTCTAGACTCCAAAAAACAAAGCTACAATCTTCAAGTTATGCAGCATCTG
>WAAG01085848.1:0-58435 GCA_013390105.1 Tichodroma muraria | reverse complement strand
ATATCTGGCAACACACATGCAAAGCCTCTTTATCTCTTAAATATAAAGCAACTTCCTTTTGGCAAAGTCCTGATTAGAACAACATTGATTGCAGTTATTTATAGCTTAAATGCTATTGCTGAAAATTTCTCCAACTTGTAGATACTGTATTATTAACTATAGTAAAGCTCTAAAAAACAGTCAGCAGAGGCCACTTCAATCTCTGCATGATAATAAAGGATTATTATGTGCAGTAACCTATTTATGAAAAGGAAACAGTGTGCTTCTTTCAGACCCCATCAATTGCTTTAATAAGGAATTGAAAAGCCTGGCCTACTTTATATGCAGATCACCATCCCAGTTGCATAAGGATTTAGAACAGACAAAACAAAACTGTTTTTGTTGTAAATAAGGGCTGTTTGTTTAAATTGCACAATAATGTTTGCATCTAAAAATTATTTAGAAGCTAATAAGGCTCAATAAAGTTTGACTATATACTTGCTAATAAAAATGGTCTTGATATTCTACATGAAGGAAAAGTAAATTGAAGGTGATAACATAAAGCTTGAAGCAAAACAGGCCTGAGTTAATGGGAAAGGAGAAGACTCACTGCATTTGTTTACTGATTGGCTTAAGAAAACCAGTGTTGAGAATGGAATTCACTTAACTTAAAACATTTCATAAAATTTAAGACAGTGAACTTAATGGTAGTTTTCTCTAACAGATTAGAATTATTGCAGTATTACTTCTGCTTTAGAGACTAAAAGCACAGACATAGACATAATTCAGACTACCAAAAGTTAGTGGGATGCACATACTAATTTCAGCTACCTTGATTTGGAGGACTCCAGAGCCCTGGGTTCAAATTTTACCTTTGGCACTGGTTCATTTGCCTGTATGTTAATAAATTCAATGAGGTCTGGGATGACCCCTGCTGGTGTCCCTGCTTATGAAAAAAATATGTATCTGGCAGGAAGAGGACATGTTAATTTCAGTCCAAAAAGTTACAAATATAAACTCCATCACAAAATGTATAAAAATACCTAATCCAATGCATAAAATATTACAAGTAATGTTCTGTTAAGTATGAAAATAATCTTAAGCCATTGAACATTACTGTGTTAAAGCTGCAATGCAATGCATTAAGAAGGACATTAATTGTTCAGTTCACTATGACATTGTGTTAAACATCCTTTATTAATGAGCTGTTATTCCCAGCTGAGGCATTTGATAACCTCTAGTCCATTGCTAAATCCTCTCAGTTGGTTTCAGTGAGTCACTCTAAACAAACCTAGAGGGAAAAAATACCCCAATAATTTACATTTGAGTCTGTAAAGTCCTAGAACTAGTCATTTGAAGAAGGGCAGCTTTCCTATAAATCAAACCTTCTGATTTAATGCAGCTGACATATAGATCTATTTTACAATTTTTTTAATTTCAAAAATACAACACATTAAAATAGGTTCAATTTATCAAAGCTAAGAGCAACAATTAAGTAATAATGTACTTAAAGTGCAAAGGCACTTTAACACAAAAAAGTGACGCCCAGTGGCTATAGTTGGTAATTGAAACAGCAGTACCGTATATTATTATTTACAAAAGAAAGTCATAGTCCAGGAAAAAAGATCTTTGGAGATCTTCTACATAATACATTAAGTTTCCATTCTGAAATGAAAAAAAAACCAACAGAAAC
Organism: Tichodroma muraria; assembly: GCA_013390105.1. NCBI lineage: Eukaryota > Metazoa > Chordata > Aves > Passeriformes > Sittidae > Tichodroma > Tichodroma muraria. The sequence goes on along the minus strand of WAAG01085848.1, from coordinate 56,763 downwards.
CCCAAAGACCCCTTCCTCATTTCCTTCAAAATCAAAAAGAATTATGCAAGATCTATTACAGAAAGATACATTTGCAATGACAGTTCCTAGAGAAGGGTCAAAAGGAGAGAGATATAGAAATAACTTAAGGGGAAGTGGTAAAAGCAACACCACATCCCTGCTATGCTGCAAGGGTTCCTTTTCTCTCTCACTCCTTCTCTGATTTAAAAAATGTTGGGAATGCGACAGATGACATCAGTACTGAGTTCAGACTCAAAGAAATGTGATGCTGAGCTCATTTAAAAATTTCCTTTGTCTCCCACCTCCCCCCTCACAGCTGACTGATTGCAGTTTGTTTTTCCAGAACTTCGAGGTAGTCTGGTTCTGTTTGTAGCTTTCCTTGGAGTAAAGGATGCTCAGGTTTAGACTGTTCTGCAAAATATTTCCTGGGAGTTCCATATAAAACAGTTTTATTTATTCTGTCTTGGTTTTGGCGTCTGGATTCATATGAAGGGGCAAACTGCCTTTTGGGTAAGGTACAAAAGTTATAATGAACTAATCCTCCAGTGGGGAGTTCCTTGACCCTTTCTGCAATATTTTGATACAGCAGCTCTGGTTCCCTTGGTGAGGACTGCTTTTCCAGTAATTCAGCTGCACTGATGGTAAATGCAAGACTGGTGGGGTCTTCTTTTTTGTGGTCAAGACTGCTGTAGCTAAACTCATGGAGATTCCTGTAATAGGCAACTGGATCCCCTTCCTTTTGCATGTAGATTGGGTTTTGGCACATCTGTCCAACAGGAGGGGGAATGTAGTTATAAACATGTCCTTCAGTTTTATCGTGGGTCTCAGTGTTGTAAGACCCATACTGGAGCTGAAATGAACTTATATCTACGTTGTTGGCGCTGCTGGGCATGCTCTGCACCCCCTTCCGGCGCTTAAGGACAAAGACAAACAGACCTGCCCCAAAACAAACAGACAAAATAAACACAACCAGCAAGCCTAAAATTAGGACAGACAGCGGAACTTCAGTGTGTAATTCTGGGTAGGAGCTGGGTGAGGCACCGAGATGGGGAGCATCGGTGTTCTGGTTTATGGAGAGGACAGAAGAATCTGACAAGTTGGGATTCTCTGGGCAGATGGCTTCTTTGCTCAGGAATTTCAGATGCTCTCCGGAGTGCTTGGTGGGAGACTCACATATTACTTCATTGATAACTACAGGGGGATTTGACTGCTGGTTGTTCTGGTCAGTCACTTTCTCTATCCAGTTCCTCAGTCCCAGGATGTCACATGTGCAGTCCCAAGGGTTCTCTTGGAGGTCTATCTGAATCAGAGCAGAAAGCTGGTCCAAGACTCCTCTCACAGGCAGGTGCGAGAAATGGTTGTTTCTAAGGTTGAGCCTGGTGAGGGAAGTGCCTCCAAAGACATTATCAGGCAAGGATCGGAGCAGGTTGTTATTGAGAAACAACAGATGAAGATTACTCAGAGCATCAAATGTGCGTGGCAGGATCTCCTTAATGACATTGTACTCTAGGTAGAGATACTGCAGGCTGTTCAGCCCTTCAAACATGGATCGGTACAGAACCTCAAGGTAGTTGCCATTAAGGTAAAGTCTGCGTAAACTTGTGAGGTTTGTAAAGGCACCTTCTTGTATCACTGCAATTCTGTTATTTCCTAGATGTAGCAAATCCAGAGAGCTGTACTCTGTGAGATCGGTTCTATAAATGACTTGCAGATAGTTACTGGTAAGGTAAAGTTTCTTTGGACTCGTTGGCCTGGGGTGGAGATCAGAGATGTTACTTATCTTTTTCTCTTGGCAGTTAACATTTAGGCCATTGTCTGAGCTCTGGGACGTACAGATGCAGCCAGCTGGGCAGGTGATGGGCACAGGAGACTTTGTCTGGTAAACCATGATAGGTCCAAATATTTGTCTGTCTTTTGACACAGAGACACGGGGAGTGGGGCGGTTCCTTGTTTTGGGTGGCCGGCTGGCTTTTGGGGCCCTGGTGGGATTGATGGCAGAGTTGGCTGTGGGCGATAGCCTCGAGATGTGTGGGTCTGAGAGGACAGGGTGTTTTTCCCTCTGGTTGGAATCACTGGAGCTTTTCCTAGGGCAGAGATCTTGCCTGGTGAGCTGGGTCACATCTTTCCCATGAAGCCTGAAGGGGGTTTCACAGACTATCTCACCCACAAAGACGGTGATGGTGTCTAGCCAGGCCTTGAGTGGCAGCAAGTCGCAGGTGCAGTTCCAAGGGTTTTCCTCCAGCTGGATTTCCATGATGCCTCCAATGTGCTCCAGCACACCAGCAAAAGGCATCATCTTCAGCCGGTTCCCCCGGAGGTCCAGGTGAGTGAGGAGCACAAAGCGGAAGACATTGCTGGGCAGGGACAGCAGGAGGTTGTCATTGAGGATCAGCACCTTGAGCTTGTTCAGCTTGCTGAATGCCCCCGCTTCAATGGCACTGATGTAATTGTAATCAGCCTGCAGGTACTCCAGACTCTCCAAGCCCAGGAAGGTGTCTTCCTTCAGCACTTCCAGCTTGTTGTTGTTGAGGTGCAGCCTCTTGAGGGTGCGGAGGCCACTGAAGGCCCCCGTGCGGATCTCCTGCATGTCGTTGTTGCCCAGGTGCAGGGTCACAGCGTTGGAATAGTTGACGAACTCATTGGGGAACAGGCGGGTCAGTGCGTTCCCATTGAGAAACAGCTGGTAGATCTTGGACGGGGGCGGCAGGAGGAGGCTGACGGTTGTAAATCCCTTGTTTTCACAATTAATGTTCAGCACGTTCTCCTTCTCCTCGCAAGGGCAGCGGCTCTTGCTGCAAATGTCTTTGGCAGGTTTGCGACTCTCTGTCCACGAGATCCCAGCCACTGTTAACAAACTGAGCAACCAAACACCCTTCAGCATCTTTATGCGCCGTCGATCCCCGCCTTGGTACCTACAGTCAAACCTTTTGAGACAGGTAAGGAGAGAAAGAAGAAATCCCTAGTGAACACGGCCGGGAGCAGAGGCTGCACGGGGAGAGCAAAAGCAGGTCGGAAGGCGGGGGGGGAAGGGGAGCTGCAAAGCAGCGACTTCCAAACTCCCCTGGAATCCCTCCCTCCTCCTCCCTTCTTTTCCTCTCGGAGAGCGCCTGCGGAGCTGCTGTGGGGGAAGCCCCGTCAGGGAGCTCCCCGAAACCCGGCTCCCTAACGCTGGGCTCTCCGCCCGATCCCCCGCCCGTCGCGGCCGCCGCCTCCGCCCCGGCGGTCGCCGGCAGCACGATCCCGTCCCCGCTGCCCGTCCCGGGGCCACGGCGCACCCGGCTGCCGGCTCCCGGTGCCCGCCAGCATCTTAAGCCGGGGGACACAAGGACTGACAGCAAACCTCCCTCCGCTGCAGCGGCGCCCCCGGACCGCGCTCCCCGCGCTCGTACCTGCTCTCGGGGCGCCCGAGGGGNGTCAGCCGGGGGCGGGGGGACACGCTTTTCCCAGCCCCCCTGTCCCAGTCCCCGTCCCCCCTTCCCTCCGTCGCTCTCGCAGCCGGCTGCGCGCCTGGCTCGGCTGCTCTTCGCGGGAGCGCTCTGACAGCAACCTGCAGGACAGCGCGGGCACTCGGAGCCGGGAAGGGGAATAAGGTAACAAGCGGATTTACCTGGGTCCGTAGAATTTTTGGCCCCGAGTCCCCGAATCCGTGCCCTTAAAATAGAGAGCAAGTGAAGCAGCTTCTTCGGCGAAAGCCAGCCGGCAGGCGCGCACGCACCGCGCACACACGCGCGGCCCGCACACGGCACGCCGCACAGAGGCACGCGCAGCCCGCACACAACCTCCGCACGCGCCAAACACACGCACGTATCCCGCATCGCACACATGGACAGTCTGTCTCTCGGAGCAGCGGTGCTGCGAATCCCGCATCTGGCGTCAGCATCGAGCCCCCGCTCCGGCTGGAGCAGCCCCCTTCCCAAACTGCCGTGCCGAGCCCTCCCCGGCACGCTGGTGTTCTACACGTTCAGGGAAGTTCAACACCTTCCACCAAACGGGGCTGTCAGGCAGCGTAGTCCCAAGCCTGAATCCCTACACCCTCTGGAACGCTCCCCCGAGTACTGAGCAGCCAGATTTAACCACATGTAACACCATCATTCCCACTGGCAGGATGAATCCCACTGCCCCATTGAAATGTTGTGGTGTAGCGTTTGGCTGCCTTTAAAAAGAACGAGATGTTGGATCTGGGTTATTGTGACTTAAGCTCCATGCCCTGGGCACAGATCTGTGTGATGGGAAAGGATGGCTGCTCTTGATCTCTATCTAAAGGTAAAACTTTGGGTTTACACTGGGGGAGGGAACAAAAAGGCACTCTACAGGGAAATTTCAAAGTGCTAGCAGGGCAGGGTGCACTATTGCCAGATTCCTATAGGGTACTATACACACTTAGTCTCTAGAATGTAAAGGTTTGCTGCCAAAAGAGTTCTGGAACTGGCAAAAGTGGTACTGTCATCTTGTGGTATTCTGGTATTCATCGTGGTATTAGCCATTATGTATCAGAGCCCACATTTCAGGAGCAGCAGAAATGTACTGTCTATTCTTATGTCTCTTCTTGAGGCTGAAAAAGGTAACATCCTGCAGCAGCCAGCACAGGTGCCTTTGCAGTGCTCCTGGGAAGGAATAGCGCTGGAGTTTGCGTTTGGGATTGAAGCAGTTGCAGCTTCCCTTTCTAAAATTTGGAGAGGTTGTGACAAAAGCAGGAGCATCCCACATTGGAGCATGCTTTTGGTGTGGTGCTGTGTGAATTTCAACAAGATTTGAGTTCTGAAATGTACTCAGAGCTGCTCCATTCTGATACTCATTATCCAGCTGAATTCAGGAGCAAAAATTGCTAAGATCAGGAGAGATGTGTGTGGCAGATCTGCTGTTTCACAACACTAATACATCAGCAGCCAGATTATTATTCTGTGAAATTTTTTGCTTGTTTTCTGCTCTAAACATAAGGATATGGTGTTTAGGGAGCAAAACTGGACTAGTTACAGGCTGTAGAAAATCCTGTTTTCAGCTCTTTCTAACAGTCTGGGGGCATGAGCCTAAAAAGAGAAGGTAAAAGGAGACCCAGATTGATTTCTTTTGTTTTATTATTTTCAGGAGGGAGCATATTCACACACACCTGGTCCACACGGTCACCACACAGAGGCACATAGATGCTCCTGTAGCTTCCCTTCATCACATCTCACCTGAGCAGCTCAGCACAGCACTGCCTGCTCTCACTCTAACACAGCAAAAATGAAGGCACAAGTAAGTCCAATGTGTTTTCCCCATGTCTCACAGTGTACGGTAGGTTTTTGTCCAAGAGTTTCAGTCAGGTGCAGCTTTCTGATGAGCAAGGACCATGTCCTGGAATTGGCTTATGAGGCAACATACACTGTCCCACTTGCTTGTGTTTACTAACACGTAGGACATGTTTGTGGCACTGCTGATGCTGCCTTGGAAGGGAAAGAGTACGCATGTCATGCCTCAGCAGTAATTACCAGATTCATGTGGGATGGAAGGAACAGCATGTTAGGGGATTGCAACAGTAATAAGACACAGAGATGATACTGATTCTATTACACTGCAAATGCATGCATATAATAACCATGGTTGTAGGAGGAGGAACAAGGATTAAAAAAAAAATAATAGCTTCAGCTTTTTATTTAGGAACAAAGTCCTGATTTCTCAGCATGCCTGAAGTGTTTTATAATCCCTTCAATTAAAAACAGGGTATAAAAGAACAGCTTTTTTCCTCCACCTGTTTTACTGCCTTTTTATTTTATATGTTGAATGCAGGAACATTTCCAGTCTATGACCATCTGGGAGCCTCCAGGGATGGAAGGCCAGGAGGCAGGTTGGTACAGCAGCCCATGAGGGCTTGGGGAAACTCAAGGTTATGCCTGATTTGTAAGCATTGTGGAGGTCCCAAATATTTAGCTGTGTTCCCTCATGCTCCCTTCTGTGCAAAGTTATGAAGACTGAGTACAGATTCATAGATTATGAGACTTAATAGAACGATTGTGACTTCTGAATCTTGCATAACCTGAGCCATCAGCTAAATTGGAAGTAATTCCTGTTCAAACTAGATCTTACTTTGTAGGAAAAAGAAAAAAAATGGAACCAAATAACAAGCCCAGGCATATTTTAGCAATTGCCTATGGTGAAAATCTGCCATCATGTTCAGTAAATTGTTCCAATAGGTTTCATCCTCCACAGGTAAAAAAATGGGCTTTCTCTACAACTCTGCATCTGTCTTCAGTTTGAAATGTTTATCCTTGTAATATCCTTGTCTGCTGGCTTAAGAGCCCTTAATTATCCCCCTCCTGTATCCCATGGGGACACTCCCAGACTGCTGCAGAGCAAGTATGAACTGAATACTTGCCTGGTGCCAGCCTTAACCTGCTTCAAATAGTCTGTTAGTCCTGTGCTGCTCCATACACCAGCACAGCTCTTGGCTCCTGCACGGTCCTGAAGCCACCACTTTATCTGTCTGCTGGCAAGGGAAGAAAAAGCCAGACCACAGCATGAAGCAAAAGCACATAAAATTTGGCACAGATCATTACCCTTCCTGCCTAGTGCTCATCATGCTGTTGTCCTTCTGGGAGAGTAAATACCAAGGAGCAGAAAAAGTCTGGAAAAATGTGGAGATAATTTTCTTCACATTGTATCTGCAGGTGAATGCAAAACACTACTTATACAACTTTACCTATCAATTCTTTTGGGTTTGCTTCTCTGTTTATAAGTGAAGGAACAAACATATCCACCAAGTCTTATGAAATAAAGAAATGAAGGCAGCAAGAAACAAAGCAAAAACTCTGTGAATTGGATGGAGGGCAGGATATAAGTTTTACTGATCATTAGAATCTATTAAAGTAGCCTGGATGCTGCTGGCAAGTAAAGAAGTGTTTAGTCATATAGTATAAGTAGAAGCCAATATTGATTTCTATGAACACAACATGATGGCTGATGCAGTAAAACAATGGGGATTTGTAAATGTAGCTATTTACTGATCTCATGTGTTCCTCATCCTGTAATCCTGGACTGCATATGAGATGCCTACTCCATGTAAGCTTTTAGGGATAATCATCACTGCTCTCCAACAGTACCTTGTATTCTTGCTTTCTCTGTGCATATGTGTGTCTCTTCGTAGCTGGAGATATTCTGCTTTCATAACTACGTACATTTTTGGGGTCTTTCCTATACTGTAAAGTGGATTTTTGAGCCTCACTTAAAAGGAATTCTTAAGGGAATAAACAGTTTCCCGATTTAGCAGTGAACAGTATGCAAAATAATTGTTACTTGTAATCCACAGTTTTATCTCGTCCAGCAGCACTAGGAAGTGCTGTAAAAGACAGGATGAAAGAGGAGTCTCTGGCTTCCATTTTCTTTGGGCTAGGAATGAGCAGGGGATGGCGAAGGAGGGTGAGCATGAGAGGCAGGGAAGAAGGAGCTGGCAGACTGTGCCCTCCATGGCCCCGTGTCCATCCCTGCTCCCCTGGGCTGCCCAGCAACAGCTGGCTGGAGCCACACATGCCAGGAGAGGCAGAGGAGGGAGACCTTTGGGATGAAGGCGCGGTGGAAGGAGAGCTGCTGGATGAGCCAGTTTGAGGGCAGAGGGGCACTCCAGACTGGGTGGTGTCTACTGAGTTGCCTTTTGCTGGCAACCAGTGATTGCCTGTGCCACCTACTGTAAGGAGTTCCTCTGGTTTCCAGGTGCACATTTTAGCTTCATTTTTCCCCACCATGCAAACATATGGAGAGCTGGCCCACTTCAGAATACTGTTCACTGACACTTCATGACTACCTATTGTATAACTGAAAGAATTTAATGAACTATGACTTAAGATCAGTGTGCTTTCTAACTCTTCCCTCAGTTTTTACTTTCTGCAAGAACTCAGACCCTGGCCAAGGTTATGCATTTTTGAGACTCCTTATCTGACTGAAAAATTATTTTTTTGCAAGGAGAGTTCATTATGGTTTGTTTCAATACATCTGGGGTAATCTGTTTTATAACAGCACAATGTGATTCTACCCTGGTGGTACAAACTGCAGCAGCAGAACTACCAGTTTTTGATGTTTTGTATCATTAATCTTGACTGTGTTAAGAAGAGAATTTAGTGTGTTAAATGGTGGTAATATTGGTTTAAGCAGGAAATGTGATAGAGAAGCTGTCTGTCAGAAAGCATCCCTGGTAGCCTGTGCTTTGGGATTACTGACAGACTCACCACTGTGCAATTAAGAACTGATCATTAGTTTAGATTTTGCCCATTTTTTTTCTTTCTTGTCTAGAAAAACAATTATCCACTCCCCTACTACACTCACACCTTTTGTCATAGGACCCAGCAAAGCACTATGAGACAATTAATATTAGGGATGTCTTCATCCTATTCAGGAAAGTAGTATGTCTTATCCAAAGCCCTTTGGTGTCAGTGGAAGGACTCCGACTGATTTCAGTGGGATTTGGATCAGATCTTTGAACAAATGCTTAGCTTCAAAGCCTGCACTTAGGTTTTATTGAGTGGTTTAAATATTTTTGGAAGTGCTTTGTTTCATCATGTCAATGGGTCTTTTTCTCTGATAGGAACAATGAGACGAATCTTCCTGATGATAGGTATTCTGTGCTGTCATTGCTGAGCAACAAGAAAAAAAAACCAAACAAACCAAAAAAACCCCAAAAAACAAAAACCAAGAAGTGTAGGGTTTTATTTTCCCATCCTTAAAACAACAATGGATCTATTATTTATTGTATTTCAAATGTGTGTCTCCAGTAATTTTCACCACTACAATTTACAAGTACAATTTTTCAGATTTCCTGAGAGTCATAATCTATGTGTTACATACTGTGAATGTTTTTAACTGGAAATGTCCTGTCATGCAAGCATAAGTGCATACAAGTGGTTTTAGTTATTTGGAGAGTCCTGTTTAAATTATTGTGTCTTCTTGCCTTACTTCAGTGGGCAGGGGGCTCATATTTGTATAATGCAGTTGACGAATGGGTATGATGAACGTTCACTGTTGAAAGTCTGGTGAGATGATGTGAGAAGTTTTTTCCCTTTACTTTAGTTTTTAGTAGTAAAAGAAACATAATAAAATCTCCCCATATCATTATTTTTATGGCAATGAAGTTGAAAGAATGCACATTCCACTGTGCTAATGAAATATGCTAGAAATATGTGAGGAGCAGGAGCAATGGGTGGAATTCAGTCCTGGGAAGAGGGCCAGCCTAGAGTGATTCATAATGAAAGCCCCCAGTTAAGACCTCAAAATGGGCTTAAGTGAGACTTCAGTGCCCTATGCCTTGAGCTGGCTTTCTGGAATAGTGGGAGAAAGTTCCTCCAAATGAATTATTCATCATAATGCATTCTATTAGTTTAGCCTATTTTTCTTGATTCCATGAATTTATTTAATTGAAATTACTCACCAAATAATTTCTATGAATAATCATGGCCTGAGGATTATTTTTGAGCAGTTCACGGTGAGCATTTCACATTCCACATTCAGAATGAGAGCTGTGTCATTGAGTTGTCATTTTGCACAGAGGTCACATAGTCCTGGTTTCGCTTCAGAAAAAAAAGATGAGTAGAAAAGAAATGGCATTTTTTTCAGGCTCCACGTGTTCCCAAAGTTCCTTCCATTAAGTTCATTCCATGAGATATTTGTGAACAGGTGCCCACTGAAGAAAGAACTGGGTAATCAATCTTTGGCTTTTGTTTTTCACCCGGTTTCTAAGAGGAATGTAATTCTCCACGTGCAAAGGGTGTGTGCATGTCTCGCTGCCAGTCAAGGTCCTTTCACAAAAGTTGTGAACCAAATCTGCTGAAAGGTGCTGCTATGAGCGATTTTGCTTTCCCACTTCTTCAGTGGAGAAGTGACTGAGGACTGAGGACTGGGGTCCTCCTGCCCCAGGTGGGCTGGAGGCTCCAGCCTGGTCTCACTGGCCGGGTCTGGCTGAGCTGGAGCTCATCTCCCCACGGCAGCCCCGCGCTGCTGGGCCGGGCACTGGCAGCCAGAAGGGGTGGATAATTCACCAGTGCTTTGGCTGCTGCTGAGCAGCGTTCCCACTGCCCCAGGGCTGTCCCTGCAACCTTCTCCCCTCCCTGGTGGGCTGGCAGAGCACACAGCCAGGGCAGCTGACCCCACCTGGACAAAGGGGTATTCCAGAACACGTGACATCTGCTCAGCGCTAAAAGCTGAGAGGAGGAGATGGCATTTATTTACAAGGATGTTTGTTTTCTGTAGCAAACACTAAAGAAGACCTACATCCCAGGAAGTGGCTGGACAGCACCTGCTGAGAATAAATTTGTTTTCCTTTGCTTCCACATGCAGCTTGTCGCTTTGCTTTGTTAAACTGCCTTTATCTTGACCCATAAGTTTTTCCAAGGATAAAGTTAATTCTCTGAGAATCAAATACTTCAATTTTTGAGTAAATAAAAACACTCCTTGCTTTTCTGCAGTTTTTTCCACATCGTTTTAGCCAGAAACTTCACCGTCTCTGAGCAGTAATCATTTACCTGAAAAATACCTTACAATATTTGTCTTGTGGAGGCTGGTTGTACACATGCTGACTTTGAAGCATGATGTATAACTGCAAGTGGCATGAAAAGAAATTGATGAGACAATTAGAACTTGTGAGAATGGTGGCTGCATTAATTTGTTGGGGAGAATCACTTATAAAGTATTTCAAATTCCACAGAAATCTTAAAATTTATTTGGCATCTGAAGTAGCTCCCTGAGTTGTTATTTCACAAAGCACAATATAAACATACATAATATCCTGACCTAGACAAATAATATCCTGGCCACAGACAAATCTCCCTTTGGCTTCATGGGGCCAGGGTTCAAGCTGACTTCTACCCTGAGGAGTTGCACACAAACACACAAACCTTGAGTATCTAGAAAGTCATTTTATGGTGAGATGTAGGTGCTTGGGTAGAAAATAGGCATACTCAGAATCTCCTCTGCTACTGACAGCGGTGATGTCTGATGATGACTCTGATGGTGCTTAAAACTGCTTGATGCCAAGATTTTTATCATTACTGTTTACCTGGCCTTGGAGTTGCTTTCCTTGCTGCCCTCAGAAACATCTCTGGCTTGATAGACTCATTCCAAAGCAAATCAGAAATATGCCAAACATGCCCATTAACTGAAAGGACAATGGGAAGGGAAGGAATTAGTTATAATAATACCTCTGCTTTATTGCAGTCATTGGGATCTGGATGCTGAAGGTGTTTAGTCATCTGGTTCCCAGCCGAAATGCCAGGGGATGGTAGGGGACACCTGAATCTGTGGAGTAGTCAGTGGATGAGTGTGTGCCCTAGTGCTGCACAGCAGGGGCCTTGTTCTTTGTGTGGTGCCTTTCCAGCCCATGAGATTCCATGTGAAGTGGCCTCGATATCAAGTGTGTGTATGCATTCCATACCTCTTGCAGCATTTCTTTCCGTTCCAAAGCATATAATTTTTGAACAACTGCCCTTCCTTTATATGGCCTCTTTTTTATCATCTATTAGTCTTTTTCCTGTAAAGCAATAAAATCCTTTGCACAGCAGGAGATTTTTATGTCCACTGTGTGCCTGAGCAGCAAGTAAAGCTGGGAGGAGAAGAGGTTATCTCAGTCAGCCTTGGTAATCAACTGTGGCTTGGAATCTGGAAAATCCATTTGCACACATATTTGCTCAGAGTGTTTTTGCTTTACAACCACTATACTGGTTAGCATTTGAGCTTTCTGATTAGAAATATTGTTGCTTTTGCAGACAGAAGTATTTGGCTTTAGTATTTCTAGCTGGTGTTACTGATGCATTTAGAATTCTATAGAACTGAGGTCCCTCCTTTGCATATATTTACTTACGACCTGTCCAGTGGTCCAGATCATCTCAAGTATAAGCACTTCAATACCTTCCTTCGTAGAGACGTGTTTTTCAGAAGCCCCTCTTGCCTTATGACAACTACTTTTGTCTTTTGATAAATTTTTTGTGCTATTACAAATATCTCAAGTATCTTTTCTTTTGGCAGAATTCTTAAACATCAGCTAACAGGTGTCATTCAGCAAATCACAGCTTACACTGTACCTGTGGCAGAATTGGGCTCATGGCAGATGCACTGCACCCACAAATTTCTCACCCCCAAAAATGTTTTTAGTTGTTACTTTTTATCCTTTCTGCTGCTAAAATTTGTATTCAGTATTAGTATTTTGATACTGCAGGAACATCTGATAACATGAGTCATGAACCAGCCCTCATTGTTGTATTGTTAGCTGTTTTGCTTATCTCTTTCTTTCTCTTCTAGAGTACAAGTATAACTGTGAGGACGGGGTCATATCGTTTTTGTTCCATACCTTAAGAGCTTTTGTAATATGAAGGCTTAGATCTAGAATTATAATTGTGTGGGATGCTGTATGCACAAGCAGAATGACAGCGCTTGCCAGGTAGCTTACAATGATGTATTGAGAATTCTGCTATTTTTTAAACCGAATGTGGACATAAAAGATGCACCTATCTCTGAAAGATAGGTGCAATTAGATTGACAACTTGTATGTCAGGCTTCTTGTTGGTGTCGTTTAAAATTGCTGAAATGCAGCGTTGCCACTCCCTCCCTTCTTCTTTTCCCTGAAATGAGGCTTATACTGGAAGTGCTGACAAGACCCTTATCATTTGAGATGGCACCATGCACAGCTTTAAATACTGGTTATAAATGTTAATGCATTATCTGAATGATATTTTTTCCACATGTAGGCAGCTCAGGATAGAGTCTCAGTAATAAATTTAACGAGTTCAGGGGGAAGATGCAGTATGCTTATGTGAGTATTATAATGATTGGCATTTTTGCAAACAGCATATGATAAGTGGTGCAATTTTATTTTCAAAGTTTAATCAATAGAGAGCTCTTTGATATTGCCATCTACTTTGCAAATAGATGCTTCCTTGGGATGACAGCAAAACAACTTCTGTTTCATGGTATGTTTACACTTAGGGTTTAATCAATCTGCTTTAGTGATTGTCATAAATTTTGATATTCCAAAAATTAAATAGGGGCTATAAAATAGTTATGCTTCATGGTGGCATCCTCTTGCTGCTAGCCTGGGTCATCTGGCTTGACAAATGCTGAAAAGGGCTCAGAGTCCATCACCGTGCCAATTACACAATGGGCTGTGTACCAGTTTATTCTCATTTATTGTAAACTCACACCAGCTGTTGTAGAGGAAATTGAGGTGGATCTTCAAGAGCTTAAGAAGGACTTTATGAATGTCTTTATGAATGGCTTTTGGGAATAAATTTCCTGCCAGATAAGAGAAGGCAGAAATGACCCCCACATTACTCTGCAGCCTCCTCTGTAATTTTGATCCACATGGGTCGCAGAAGTGGCTGAAGCTCCTTCTATGTGAGCACAGTAGCCCAAACTCCCCAGAGTGGCTCCTTCAGTGGGCCCCAGCACCCGTACTGGCACTCCTCAGGGATGCTGAGAGGAGCAGAGCATCCCTGGCCTTTCTGTGGGACATTTTGAACGAGCACAGAGGATTTGGGGGGATTCCCACTGCTCTGGGTGAGCTCTGTTCTTGCTGAGCACAGCCCGATGGGCTCTGTCTCTTTAGTTCTTGGAAACAACAGTAGCACTGGAAAGCTGAAGTTGGCAGATCATTCCACAAGCATTTGAAGGCTGACCATGTCCTCACAGAACTGTGGGCCAGCCCAGCTTGTCGTCCCTATTGCACCAGATGTTCATGCTGGCCCCACAGGAGCAGTAGCAGGGAAGCCTGCCTGGAACGGTGTTAACGATTTATTGGATGTGGCAGCAGAAGGACACACACCATGAACTCGGAGATAACCCTTGGCAGGGAATTCTCTCTGTCACTCTTATCCTCTCTGATAAAAATATAGTAACTGGAAGGCATTTGGGAAACGAGGAAGCTGGAATGTTTCAGGTGATTTAACCTGAGTGCAGCAGAGTGCCACGAGCACTGAGGCAGAGCCTCCAGAGACGGCAGTGGGAGATCTGTGCCAGGCACCACTGTGGAGAATGACCCGGTCGGATCCTGGTCTCAGCACAGAAATTCCTCCAGAGCCATGAGGGGTTTTGGCAGGCTGACAACAGCGTAAGATCAGGGTATATGTGTGCTGTGCATACCTGATGAGTTGTTGTAGATGCCTGTGAAAAAAATTGGTCTTTGGATATTTAACACTTTTTACTTGCAGGAAAAGACACTGTTTCAACATCAAGATATTGCAGCTTCAGCTGGAGTTCCACTTACGTTCATACAAAGATTCAAGAGAGTGTCCTAGAGAGAGCAAAGTGGTTTTACTCCTTTTTATACAATTCTGTTTTGTGATATATGTATGTGCGTGAGCTCTGTATGTGCAAATATATGCATGTAAGTATGTACATCTGTTTGTTTAAATAACAGGTGTTTCGCTTTGCTGTCCCCTGACCAACATCAATTGCTCTGCTGCCTTTCTAAATATGCTGTAGTGGCTGATTCTTTTGCATTCTTTGTGCTATCTTTGCTTACGCTGAATAGCAGCTGACACTTTAATTGGGATGGCTGAGCTCAGTGCATTTGCCTTTGGAATTGGACACTTTTCAGTGCAAAGAGAGGGTACCACAGACTGACTCTTCTCCTTTATCCTCAATCAAAACTCTATTAAATCAGACCTATGTTTTGTAGCAAGGGACATTCTCCCTTGCATTGAAATGCATGGGAAAGGCTGGAGACTCCATTTTTAAGGTTAATTAGGTCCAAAAAAAATTAACTGGATTTGTTTTCTCTATATTTTTTTCTCCTATTTTTAAGAAAATTTTTAATGAACTTCATTTTTGTTGGTATATTCAGATACACTTTTCCCTTTACAGGAAAGATTTTATGTATTTTGAGTTTATTAAAGCCATTTTGAGAGACAGATTCTAATTCTCATTTAAAAAAAAAATTAGCATAGTGCTTGACATTGTGTTAAAATTTAGGCATCAGATATTACTATATATTAATGAGTTGTACAGTTAATCCTTATTTTTGTTTAACTGACTGCTAACATTATTCACTGCTTAAGCGCTAAAGGTGAATTTGGTTTTCAGTTGGCTACACTGCGTTTGGAAAATAAAGGAACAAATAGTTTAGGGCATGACCATTCAGAAATTCTTTCATGCAGGTGAAGGTTTCAGAAACCATTTTTTTTTTTTAATTTTTTTTTTTATTTTCAGGTTCCCATTATGAATCTGCTGTGGACCCTACTGTTTATTCAGAAAGGTAAATACTCTCCTTTTCAACTCCCTTTGCATGAAAACATGTTTCTGTATAGATATCATAACAATAATCAAGTAACCTGCCTTTGGACCAGCAAAAAAAATCCCCTCTATGCTCCTAAAGAGGGTTCCCAAAGCCTGCCTAACACTGCCAGCAGAGACAGTCTCCTTGTAGAAGACCATGCAAGGTTTGAGGCAGGAGAAAACTGTTGGCTGGAGTCAGTCTCATAACTTTCTTCTTTTTGTTACAAAAAATAGAGCTATTCATCATGCTTACCCTTCAATGTCAATATACATGAAGAATGGAATGTGTTGTAGGAGGGAGGAAGGAGATATCATCTTGTTCTTTTACTCAATTTTAGATGAATTGATTTTGCAGGGGAGTGAATTTGTATTTGTAGTCCTCCTCCCCATTCCAGGTTTCCTTGTGTTGTGTTCACTTCCAGCCCTTTCTCCCACATCCCTTCAGAAAATAACTGGGTTCTCATTTTCAGTAAAAATTCAGTTCTCTTAACCCTTAGCAATAATCCAGGCAGGAGGGGGTTTGAGCAAGTTCAAGAAAGGCCCTGTAATTTCAGCATAATATCATGGCTCTTCTCATTTTAATGACGTTCCTTGCTCCTTGTTAGATTAAAGAAGCTTTCTGTGACTTTTTTCCTGTTGCTGTACAACGTACTTCAGTCACAAAATGGCAATGTTCTCCATGGATTGCAGGATTTTCTTCTTGATTCTTTTCTTCTGTTCTTATGATCGCTTTCTTCTCATCTTAGCTCTGGCTCTTGGTTTTATATCTGTGTACTGAATGTAAAACGCTTGGAAAGAGCAAAATGAACAGAGACTGACAAGGTAGACTTCTGATCAGTCATGTCACACCAAAAAATATTAATAAAAAATAGCAGTCAGACTGGAAGAGGAACAGAGGAGGGACTGCTGTGGGAATGCTAAAGAAAAGTGGGATAAACTCCAGTTTTAGAGCGTGGTTTGGAGATCCCACTCTTCTGTCATGACTGGTACCCACAAACTCTCCTGTTACAGACCCTCAAAGCCAGTGTGTGATTCCCAACGGGGCAAAGGCAAGCAAGCAGCAGCTACTGTAAGAACACAGGTCCTCGCATTTTTCTTGATGTTTCAGTGCTCTATTTACATGACCACCCACAGGGTTCATAACTAATGACCTACTGGGGATGCTGAATGAATGAAGCCATACATTCAATCTTAGCTTCAGAAGTTATTGGGACCATTAGTAGATCTTGGAGTTTTACTTGTCCATCCCAGCTGTGTTTTGCTCTTATGGAATACAGAGAGGTGTTTCACACCTGTTGTCACCTAAGAGTTCTTCAATACAGCCTCATTTGATGCTGCTTTGGGCATCCAAGAGCATCTGGAGAGTCACTGATTTCAGCCAGCTTGCAGAACATTCTCAAATCCTGCCATTCCTGCTGTCATAGCTTTGGAGTGCTGCAGTGTCAAAGCAAGCAGGAATCAGTTGACACAAACAGACACAGATTAACTGGAGGTACAAAGAACTGAGGTACGATTGTTCCCAATTAACTAGTGAATTTTAATGGAAGCTGAGTCATGGATTCCCCCTGTGGCTTTGAAATTGCTGACAAAACAAAGTGCCGGGTTTATTTGACACTCAGTGCAGAACTACATTTGGTATCTGTGCTCAGGAACCTTGACAATGGCTCAGAAGCCCCTTTCTCTGAGCAGGGAAGACACAGAATAGGGTGTTCATTGCTCTGAGTGTAGCTATTGAGTGAAACAGTTTCCTTGATGGCATCAGTCAAAGAACACAAGACCACAAACTCAATCTCCTTTGAAAGATAATTTGTTTTGCAGATGTTGGAAAATAAGTTGCTTTTTTTGTTTTTTGTATTCCACACGAGGGAGTGTCTGATAAGGAGTTGCTTTTACGCAAAGAAAGTCAAGATGCTTTGTGCGATTGCTTAGAGTCAGAAGAAATCTGTATTAACAGACCTTAGCAAATTCTGGACCTAAATCCATCCTTTTCTGGCACATCCTGAAAGCAGTATTTTACCTTGCTAACTGGCACAATGCCACCTGAGCAGGCCAGCTGAGGTAGGCAGACAAGTACTGCAGCCAGGTTCATCTAATGTGTTTGCTGAGCTCAAATCCCTGGGAAGGCAGCGTAACAGAGGTGCTGTGTCCTGAGTTTCTGAGGCTGTCACCTGCTAATTGGATATACTGTCTCTGCCTTAGTGCTGATCAGAGTTAATGCCCAAGATCAAAAGATAGCTCAATGAAGATAAAATTGCAGCATAAGAGAATTTGTCGTGTATTTAAGTTACTGAAATACAGAATAAGCAGAGCACTGCTATTAAGTAGGTGTGTGTAAGAGTATTGTCAGGCAAGATCCTGAGGCACTCATGGAATCTGAACAGTTTGCCATAGAGTTTAAAGAAAAGTGTCTTAATTTGTGTTTGAAGTTATAAGCTCTTCCCAATAAATTAAAATTTCTCCCTCAAATTCTCTAGAAATGGTCCCACATCCCTAGAACATACTATAGGACTTTCTGATTGCTGTGGAATATTTCCACTACCATAAGATATTGTAAGACTGTTTATAAACTGAGGCAAAGCTGGTTCTGCAGGCTATATTCTGTGATACAGGGAACTCTGACTGCAAAAAAATCAGAGGAACCCCTGCCACACAGATGTAGGAATGGGGAAGCACAGTGTTTGGGATAATATTCCTCCTCTTACAGTAGTCACCAAAGCTTTTCCAAACCCCTTTCTTGCTATTCAGACACTTTGGGATATATGGCAGGTGAAGGCTTTTGAAATAGAGTGAAACCTAACCAGGAATCACGGGGGAGCTTTATTTAAACCAGGTGTATATACACATACACTTCCTATGCCAACATATGACTCCTTTTTGCCCATACGAAAAGAAATGTTTTCTCAAAATTGGCAGCCAGTGCACCCTGTTCATACGTGTTACACTTTCAGGGCATAAAATCTTGATCAGCAGGATAAGGCTGGAGGGGACTTAAATTTACTTTCTGCTGCAGAACATTCTGGTGGTGTGTAAGACAACAAGGAAACATGGAGACTGCTGAGGAGGTTTGTACAGGTAGTGCTCACCATGCTCTGAAGGGCAGAAGAATGGTTATGCAGAGGATGAGAGCCAGTGTTTGAGGTAAGTACAACCAAGCTAGGGTCCACCAGGAGCAATGTCACCCACCATGGGCTGCCCTCTGGTCCTGACCTGCTGTCAGCTGGCTCACCCCTGCCCCAAGGCACAGGCAGCTCCGTGTGCCCCAGTTGCTCTCTCACTTCACGGGAATCTCTTCACCTTTAATACCCTGTCCTGTACTTCCTGAAGAGCTGAATCCATCCATGGCAGCCCTCTATGGCAGCTGACCACTCCCCTCCCTTTCCTACAGCCTAGTGCACCACATTGCTGTGATGCCAGTGAGATCACAGCCCATCCCAGAACCTTTGTGGCCTCCAGTTTGTCCCTGTAGTGTACAGGCACTTACTGGGAACCACGATGAACCAGCACTAAGGCTTTGCACCCTGCCCAGAGACAGCTGTCCAGAAGCAGGGCAGGTGCAACAGAGGCCAACTAGCCCCAGAAGGACTTCTTTACCTGCACAGCCCCACTGAACCAGTTGACATCGAGGGGAAGACACTTTCTCAGTGCTCAGACACTTGCCCCAGCACTTTGGTTATGCTGTCCTGCACTCGGGCAGGTGTGTGAGCCCCGCTGCCTGTTGGTGTGGTGTTTTCAGGTGTACGAAGGGCATGGAATTTAGCAAAACCATGACCTGAGCCCTCAGTGCAGCACTCATTAGCAGCAGGCTCAGCCCTTGGCTCTGCCTGGTGCATACTAAAGACTTGTTTTCATCCTTCCAGGCCATGGGAACTGTCCCCACGTGCTGCATCCTCAGCTGCTCTTCCCGTGGGGTGCTCGGGGCGCTGGGGCAGCACCCAGGGGACCTCAGAGGTTTTGGTGGCTTACAGGTGATCTCATGTACAAGGGGAAATAAAGGAAACTATCACTTGTTCAGAAGCTGTGCACAGGATTTTTGATAAGTAAGATTTTTCTGGTTTTTTCTCTTAGTGTGCAGGCATTTTTCATAAGTTTTCTGCTGCCCTGGATTGAGACAGGATGCCCCTCATGCTGGCAATATGATGCTATGGAGCTGTCAGCCTTCCTCTTTCACAGCCCCACACTAAATGCAGGGCGAGCAGGCAGGGGAAAATAAATCTGAAAAGGGAGAAGGTTGTGCCAGTCTAGTTTCCCTTCCCCTCTCTTCTGCCTGCTCTTTTCCTCAGGTCTTTTGCCCTCCTGCCCTACCTGCCCTGCAGGTAAAAGCCTCCAGTCCCAAGAAGCAAAATGAAGAGAGCCACGGGCTCAGGCAGTGTGTATCTACTTTAATTTCTCTTTTCTTTCTTCTAGTAATCCAGACGAGTCTTGCATGTTTTCTGCTCCATTCCTTGGGTCAAGAACACACTGGTTAATAGCCAATTATTTCATACCCTAAGGAAAATTTGGGAAAGAAGTTCCTGGGAAGAGTCAACTTGTTTTGGGAACTGAGACTAATATTCAGTAAGTGAGATATTTCCCTTTACTCTCCTTTGCAATACTGTCCCATCTCAGCACAAGGCTGAAATTATTGCTGTAATAGCTGTGATTCAGACAAAGCGTAATCATTTCCCAGAGCTTTTTTTTTTCTTGTTTTTCACAAACAGTGAAGTTTTATCTTTGCACTTTTAAAGGGTGAATTCACTTTAGATTCACAGCTTTCCAAATTCTGAAGCCTGCTGAAATTTTTCTTGACTGCCTAAACCAGAATGTACTGTTTCAGCTGAGATATCTAAAGGTACATTTTTGCATGTTTAATTGCTGTTGTTTGTATTCTTGTTTAGACACATCTCATGTAGACTCAACCTATGACTAGTAGAAGTAAACAAAATTATTTGCATAGGAAAAGCAAGCATTATTTAAAACTATTTTTTAGTAACAAGTAGCATAGAGCATGAATAAATTCAATTTGTGTATCAAGGGCTGTTTTACATGTACAAAAATCCAATAGTGAAAAAATAGGCTGAAAGATAATCTGAGGCAAACAGTCCAGAACAGATGATCCACAGTATAAATTACAGCAATTTATTTTTTTAATTTACTTGTGCTACTTTATTATTGTTTATTCATTTGATAGATGGCATTTAATTTCAGTTTGAGAGCTTCAGGATGAGTGTTTGATGCTAATGGTTGGAATTTACTCCTGGGCAGAAAGCCAACATGCCACAGCCATGTTCCAGTTATGCCCTCCAAGCTGTGTTTAAGTGGCCTTCTGTTGCCCTTGGGGTATGTTTTACACAGGAAGCTTAAAGCCTAATGCAGGCCTGCAGCTCACTTGCTGGAGCAAGAGAAAAGATGGCTTTCCCTGTCTCCTATTCTCTCCAGCAAGAAAATCAAATTATTGGATTACTGGCCCTTCGATTGTGCTCAGCACAAATAGTTCAAAATCCCATTGTCCTGGAGACCTTTGAGATGAAATGTAAATGGATAGAGAAAACAAATGTATTAAATTGGTCTGATATGTCAATAGTGTGCTATTACCTGATTAAGTGAAATGGCTATGACTGTTCTTCTGAAGAGCCTGATGTGTGTAAGACATCTGCTACTAGACTGTGCACATGAAAAAAAAAAACAACAAACCAATAAACCAAAAACCCCACCCACAGGAGCCTACTAGGGGCATAAATTAATGCAGATTTTCTTTCCTTGCTTGTTTTTATTTCTGGAAAAGAAAATCAAAGCAAACAGATTGATCTTGTGCAGGGTTAAAATTGCAATTACCTAGGGATCTATGCAGCACATGAAATATTGGGGCTGATAGATTAGAACCTGACTGCTTTGTTCTACATATACTTCCACATGCATTGGCTTGAACTTTGAATTTCATGCTTTCTGCCATTTTTTGTTACTTGCACACGTCTTTTGTGTATTGATTTTGGGCTAATTCCTATTTGTTACAGTGTATTTTTAAGACATAATATCAGCTAAGACTGGGAGAAGCATCTAATGGATTTTAAACTACATTATTGTTGTAATTTTGTGCATATTAACACACACAAATCACGATCCAAATGTCTCTCAATTGTGCAGAATAAATAGGTCCACAGGAAAGTATAGGTGAAGTAAATTCACGTACTTTACAAAGCGGAGAGAACTTCCTTAACAGCCAAGAATTTGATTTATCCATTTTATATTAGGCTGGTTTCTCCACAATTTCTTGTTAAAATTTCTAACTTATCGTCCTTTTGTATTTATGTGTCCATAGAGCAATAAATAGCTATTGAAACACAGTTGTCAGTGTCAGTGTCACTGTGTTTGAATTTCTTTCACTTCACAGTTTTGATAAATTCAGGGTAGCTCTTGTGTGCAAGTGAATTTTTTGCTGGCTAAATATGTGAGTACAGATTCTAATGACTCGGGTTTCAAATAGAGCCTCCAAAACTATCTAATAAAATGCACATTAAACTAGAGGCTGAGATATATTTTTGTAGCTTGTTGAGATTCTAGCACATACTGGTATTCATAAGATAATAAATGTGAAATGGATTTATGCTTACCCACCTGAACATTTCTAAAAAAAAGAGATTGATAGACAATGCCTTCTCTCTTTTACAACTAATAAGCTTCTAGTTCATTAAGTTATTACATGCCATTCCTCATCTGACAAATAGAATCCATAATTCAGTTTTTCCCAGAGTTGCACATTCTTTAAGTCTACAGACTAAATCACCAGAGCACATTTTGTCAATAAAGCTTCTGTTTGGTGGGGGAAGGAGGGGGCAGTTAAGTAAAGTAATATGAAATGCAATCCGTTCTTTGTGTCAGAGATCATTTATTTGCTTCAATATTGCTTTTATTCTATTTATACATTCACTAAATGATAATTATTATGGAAAGTCCATGGTTATTCACTGCATTATATTTAAAAAGTTTTACATTTTGTTGCAGGCTCTTACACTTGGGAATCTTTAGCTTTATCTTGAGAAGTAAACTGTCCTTTTGCAACAAATCCTTGACAATGTATTAGTTCAGCTCTTCATTTACTGAGGGATAAAGGCTTTCTTCTGTGAGCAGTGGGAAAGCCACAGAGGCAAACAAAAAACCAGCCATGTTCTGCAGCCCTGAACCAAAAGACTTGTCGCTTCCTGAGCCAGAACTGCCCAGCGCAGATGCAGGCAGCCAGTGACACCTTCAGCATGGAAAGTTATATGGGACTAATTTGTGTCCTAGACCAAGTTTCCAGCACTGCTTTTCTCACCAGGGCTTGAAGAGGGATTGCTGTGCTCTGTGTTGAGTGTAATATATGGTATCTATTTGTAGAAAATACAACCTGGTGATAAAATGCTTGCCTAGGGAGCAGGATAGAGTGGTCCAGGCTCTTCGCAGCTTGCAGTGATTTAAATCCATTTTTGCTGTCCAGAGAAACAGGCAATCATGATGGGGGGAGAAAAAAGCAGTGTGTCCTGCCCTCCCAGCCCTGGCATTTGGGTGGATGCTTCGCTAAGGGTCCCCCAAGGTTGATGTAGCCCGTGAGACAGCACTCCCTAAGGAGGGAGAGCGGAGCAAAGCGGCAGCCCTGCAGCACGTTGAGTTCTGGTTTGGGGTGGGGTAACCATTGCATTACCTTCCTTGGGCAGGTGTTGCTCTAACCCCAGGGAGGCTCAGAACCTGCCTTCTTCCCTTGTCTCCCCCTATTGGATTAAAACCTGCCTTTTTCCTTGCAGAAAAGGAGACATTAGGAAGGAAATTAGTGGCTGAATGAAAGTCAGGGTTAGTCTGAGTAAGGAGAGGAATGAAGGCAGGTAGCACTGAGCAGGAATATTCAAGCCTGCACACTACTGGGAGGAGGTGCTGAGTAACATTTTAACCAGTCCAGATCTGTCCAAAATGCTCTGCCACTGTATTATCATACTTTAATGTGGGATAGTACTTCTCATTATATTTTTAGTTAACAGATAGACAGGTGGTTGTTGTCACTGAAGAATAATGGTGTCCTTGGAAAGCACTGTTTTAAAACGCAATGTAGTAACATGGTGCCAAGACAACAGTCTAATGGGGTTACTGCTCATGACAATTACCAACTGTGAATTATAAATGAGAGAACAATGAGAAACATTATTTTAATGGAAAATGTAATAAATGAAGAGAAGCCAAAGTCTCTAATTGATCCTTTTCCCCAGAGATCACTCAGAGCTGCTCTCATGCTGAAATATCCATCTTTGAAGAAGCAGTTCCTGTGTGTTCAGTCTCTGCAGTGGTCCCTGACAGCTACAGCAGAGCAGGTATCTCTAGACCACATTGGTGCTCGCTCTTGGGCTTGAAATCCTGCTCAGGATATATCCTGTCTTCCCAAAATGAGACTTATGCTGCTGAGGCTATATTAGCACCCTTACCTAACCTCCGGAAGGAAGGCTCAGCATGGAAATGAGTCAACAATGCTTTTGTCTTATCAAAGCAATTATAAAGTCTGAATTTTCTCGATAACTAGGTAATGAAATATTCAGTATTCTGATGGAGTTTCTTAACCCACTGTCACTCTTGTCTGTGACTGTAGCCTCTGTAATTTGATTAGCCATTTATTACTTCTGTACCTAATGTATAAAATATAACGATGAGCTAAACCCACTGGAAATATTCACAAGAACCAGAAAAGCAGACTGTTAGCTGTGGGTCTTCTGTAACTGCTGACACCTCCTGAGAGGCCCTTGCACTGAATTTATCCAGGACTTTTGAGCTCTTGCTTTTTGTTTAAATAAATAAATAAATCTATTATCTTTAAGCTTGTCACTTTTTTACAAGGGAGTTTTAATAAGAAAGTTTAACTCATCAGTGTTAAGTTTTCTACTAATTAAGTGGAAGTGATTTTTCCTCTGAGTGCAGTTTCTGTTATCTGGCACTCCTGAACTAGTGGGTTGCATCCACAAATAGTGCTGCCCTGCTTTAGTCTTTGCAAAAAAAAAACAAAAAAGGAAGGTCTAAGAAGTTACTGAGTATTATAACATTTACATTATGTGGGAACAGTAAAATGACATTTAAGAGCTGCATGTTGCTTCTATAATTCCAGAACTGCAATAAAGATGCTCAGCCTTTCTGCTATAGTGTATACTCTTTCAGTAACAAGGCAATTTTTGATTCAAAGTAATATATTTGACAGCACAAATGAGTGATCTGGTCACATCCACTAACTGAAGCGTGTGCTTTTGCTCATTTTTATAAAAAACAAGCCAAACCAAATTTTCGTTGCTGGCCAAACCAACACTCATTTCTGGCCCACTGGCTATTTTTGCATGCTGGTTGTTTTTTATTTTAGAGGCCTATCAAGTGGAAGCCACTTTTTTCCCTACTCAGTGAATAAATTACAAGTCCTGGAGCAGTGCTCAGTGTGCTGTAATTCTTGGCTATAACATCTATGAGATATGTTTAAACTGAATGATCCACTGCTCAGAGGAGTGATGGCTTCTTTTATAGCTCTCTTGTTCTTGCAGACAGTAAACCATTGAAATAGACCATGAAGACAAGGGCAAGTTCACCATAGCCTCATCTTTCCTGGAGTCTTGCATGCATTTTTGTCTGTGCTGTAGGACACCTTACACCTCACACATTCAGGACTAAGTCTTGGCACTAACAGTGGTTTGGTTTTTATTCCTTATGTCTGTATTTTGAATATTAAAACTCAATTTCTAGAAAAGTTTGTGCCTCTCTTTGAAGAAGATACAAGCTTCAAACTCATATGTAACCTATATGTATAAAACCCACCTTGAAAGATGTTGTTGTTCCTTCCAGTAGTTTTTTCTCCATCTGCACAGAAAATGTTTTATTTCCAGGCAGACTCTTCTATTCTACCTCTTATATACTCAGTCACCTTGTAAATGCAGCGCATTATCCTACAGAAGAAGCTTTTTCACAGACTCCATGACTTTGACAATCACACTTATTGTAATTTTTTCATCTTTCCTGTCATTGACAGATCCTGCAAGATTATTTTCTCCATTATGTGACCTTCTTACTTGACATTCCTTTGTCATTGCTCTGAATCCAGGCACAAGGCACTGCAGAAGGCTGGGATGTATAGGAAGGGAGGGGCCAGGATTGTTACCCAGAGCTCCCAAAGCAGGTGTGCCTGGGCAGGTCTGGGCTGTAACACTGCATTTAAGATAATTGCATTGTATACCTGTTTAAATGCTAAAGAATAACACACGTGCTCACACCCTCTTCATGGGTTAAACTGCCTTTCATTCATAGTAGCAAGGTGACATATAACCCTTTTTTATACTCAGGCTGGAAGTTGTGATTGAAAATCCCCACTCTCAACAACCCCAGCCCCCATCCCAGACTTTACTGGGTTTCTACTAGTGAGTAGTATGCTTTATAATTTTACTGTTTTCATATATTTAAATATAATGTCTGTCTAATTTTATATTATTTAAATATAAATTTATTTATATTTAAATAATATAATGTCTTCTAATTTTATTTTTCTGTTTAATTTATTCTCCAGATTCTCTGGCCTTCAGTCAATGCACTGGGTGATTAAAATATTATCCCAGTAATGAGATTTGACACAATCTATGCCAGTTACCTGTGTGACCTGCTAAGTAGGTTAATTGGCAACCCTGAATAATTATCATCCAGCTCATCTTGCTGACTGAGTCTCACAATAAATGAAATGTAAAAATGCTGAAAAAGACACACAGTTTTTAATTTCAACTTCTGAATTGTTTCAAAGAAACCTTTTACCTAGTAGCTTGTTAATAAAATACAGCAATTGAAAAATATGTTGTGAACATACTGGTTTTATTAATATATAGATGTTTGCTCTTGTGCATCAGCACAGCTTCCTAGAGGAAAAAGAACTCCGTGACATATTAGATGAACATGTACCTCTATTCTGCAAATTGCTTATATAAGTGAATTGTTGCATCCTCAGAGACACTGCTCAAAAGTCAGGAAAATTCAAGAAGTCAAAGTGATATTTGTGGTGACATTGCAAGAATTATGTTTTAATGCTTTTCTATAAAACCTTGAGAACTAGAAATTAACTTTATTGTTTAATGAAAGCTGTGATCCTTCTATTCCCATTTCCCAGGAAAGAGAGTTAAGAAAAATAAATATGGTACCTGGTGATGCTGACTCGTATTGTGTATCTAATCATTTCTACTTTGTTCATTTCTGAAAAGCCAGGATGGTATTTCTTTCTGCCCTAGAAAATGTAAGATGGGAGCTTAGAGAGGAAGAAGAATAGACTCCTATGGATAAGAAGATGGGTTAAAAATATGTGAGATTTAAACTTGTGGACTTTTCACAGCTCAAATTAATGCTTTAGGACCACAGATTTAGTCAGACTGCTTCCAAAATCATCTGCCCGGGCCAGAAATCTCACCAAAACTTGTGATAGAAAGAACTATCAAAGAATTCATTTCTTGTTATCAGCAGTTAATGACTGCAGCATAAAGCGTCTTCAGAGAGGCACTTTGGAGAGGGGGAGCTGCTCTGCCTTGTCCTCGGGCGCTGCTGAGGCACAGCTGATGGACCTGAGCCGGTCCTTTTCCAGTGGGACCCTGCAGCCTGCAAGCACAGGCACCACTGATGGAAACACACAATACCATAAGTATTAAAGACACAGTAATTTTGGCCCCGTTACACCAGGTTCTCGTGTGCCATGTCTCACAAAATTTCAGCATGGTTTTCCAGCAAGTAAAAGCTTGCAACATCCTGATGTCCCATCCCCTCTGTCTGCCGTTGACATTCCTCTTCTTCAGCCTTCGTGTTTGCAAAAATAGGTTGCTATTTCTAAGCTCATTCCATTATGGAAAGGAGAGTGTGCAGTTTTCTGTGTCCAGAATGGATTCTTCAGGTAGATAGCCCATCCAAAGCCATTCAGTCTTTCAGTTTGTTGTCTTATAGGCTTTAAAGCGGGGTGATACAATTCAAGAGAGTATACTGATGAAATCACTCAAACCTGAATCTGAACAAGTCAGCAGAGCTCAGCTTTCTGGAGTGAGTCATGTTAAAATCAAGCATATGCTCAAGAGTTTTTCTGGATCGTGGCCATATTGAACTATAATGACCTAAATGGATTTACTCCCCAGACAAATTTACCCTTTGCTTTCCTCCTGCCCACACATACATTTGCACCTCAATCAATCACTTATGTCTCCTTCTAGTTCCTTCATCCTACTTTTATTAAAAACTTTATGACTTGTTTAATCTCTTCTAAGCATGGCTTTATTTCCTCTATTGGTTTCCTTGATAATTAATCATCAGGGTTTTTTTGCCCCTTCCTAAAGATTTTCAATTTTACTGTACAAATTTAATAAAACCAAAATTGTTAAGGCTTGTTAAAGGCGATGTACTGTCTCTTTGTGCTCTTCCACCTAAACCAGTTCCTCCCCCTTTAAAGACAAAGGTGTTGAAGATGTACATCAGGTAAACTACTGTCTACAAATGGCAAAAATAACATCTTGCAGCTCTTTTTCTGTAGATCTTTTTTTTTCTGACGTGGTCTTTATGTCTAAAATTATAGGTATTTAGATGTCAGATAGAAGGAGAGAAAAAAAATAAAATAGAAGAGGCATTGTAGCAAAATATCAAAGAATTGATGCATTGATGGTAGTTATAAGGTGTTTTATTTCTCAAGAATTGCCCAACTTTATAAAATTTTTATCGTACCTGATAGAAAATTAAGGGCTGCTGATATTTTGTGATTCATTACTCATTGCTTGTTGATTATAGAATTGTTTTTGAATGAAGGAGCACTGTGAGGTCCTGTGAGAAGCTAAACTGACGTGGCTTCTGTCTTTCCTCTTTATTATGATAGTCAATAGCTCAGTTGTAAGGAACAGAATTGCTCTTTGTAACTGTATTAGACATTCTTCTGGGAGAGCTAGCTAAAATTTGAGAGCAGAAAAGCATTTCTGGGAAAAAAAACCCCACAAAACAACAAACCAAACCAAAAAAAAATCCCAACCCAGCAGGCCAGACAAATCAATAAGTGGATGGAGCCGAGTCTGAGACTTTTAGGTTGGGTTAGAACCTAAATCAAGACTGTATCGACTCTGCAAAGCCTGTATTTATAGGGGTGCCTATATCAAAATCAATATTGCCTTCCTGCTTTATTTGATAACTTCTATGCCTTTGTGCAAGCCAATCCATTTTACAGTTGTATTTCTTTTCTTGAGCTAAAGTCTACTTTTTGGTATGTGTGACCTGTGTACTATGTCTCTGCTTAAATTGACAAAAGGTGGATTGTGTGTGATATCTGTCACCAGTGTTTTCCAATTATGACATTTGAAAAAGAAATGAAATATCCCTGTAAATTCTTGGCTGCATAATTTATACACAACTCCTATAGGTGAGTTCTCTACCAGCTGTTCACCATTTCCTCAGGAATAACTATTTTATTTTCTGGGAAAGGATATAAGCATACACTTATATCATCAGAATGTGAGAGCATAAACTGTGGGCTTTAATGATCTAATGCTTTGCATTTGTGCAATTTTCCATTCAAGATCTTCTTATTGTATCCAATATCACATTATTTTAGCGCATCCCAGCTTTGTGAAAGGTAGATTTTGTAGCCCTGTTTTGCAGATAAAGCTGCAAGGACAATTGAAATTTTACCTGTCTGTGCTTTAAGTCAAGCAAGAATCTTGTGCTTGTGCACTTGGCTGAAGTGTTTGGATTGGTCCTGACTGTTCGGTAAGATCAGCTGGGTTTAATATTTTAAGAAACGTTATATTGTTCTTGAATGATTTGTAATCTTGAATGATTGTTCTGAACTTGAAATTATTGTTCAAAACTACTTTGTGTTGGCCATCTCAAAGTGAACCCAGTGAACGCCTGTCATTTGTGCACCTGCCTATACAGATTTGCCCTAAATAAATCTGAAAATGAGACATATATCTTTGAACATTTAGAGTGGAGTTGATACAGTATTATGTTGCTATAAAGCTACTGAAAATTCTGAACCTGGTCTCCAAAGTTAAACTGTCAATCACACCATACCCAAGCTCTCTGCATTCTTCAGGTTTTGGAGTTAAAAAGCATTGATAAAATTTTACTTAACTGTTTTTTGGGGCAAAATCAATGCATTCCCAGTGAGCTCCTTATGGTAGAAAATGTATCTATCACAGGTAACATTTCCTCTGATTTTTGCTTGTGCTACCATCCTTGCCTTATCTGCCTCAAAAGTACTCTGTGTGTGGTATTTATGAAATATTATCCAGGTATGGCATTTAATCTCTTTACAAGACAGAAAAAACACAACACACTTACTCAGCAATTCCATCTGAATCGTGCTTCTGTGATCCAATTTTCTGCCTCTTGATACCACCAAATTATTACTTCAGCAAAACTGTCTGCAGTGCCAACACACACACACAGATGAAGTCATAATAGCAGTTCCTTTTACGCATACATATGCACAATCCTCTAAATGGTGTTCCTAAGAATAGAGGTTTGAAAAGCTCCTTGATAACATGAGTGTGAAAGGGGTTTTTGTACAATCAATATTCACATTCTGCTTGCTGCTTGGTATTGATTGCATCTGCTTCTGTAGGATATAATGTATATTTAACTGTAAAAAGTAAATATGTTAAGTACTGGACCTGTGCCTCCAATAAAATGAAAATTCTGAATTAATAACTATATTTTCCTTTTCTTTTTTTGATACATTTAATCATTCAATATCTCAGAGTTAACATCAAAATTCTTCCTGGGTTATAAGAAATAAATTCAGTCTTCTGGGTAAAACAATCCCAATAGAACTGGTGAAATTCAAGCTTTAAAATTGTATGCATCGTAAAATATGGTTCACTGCAAAATGATAAAATGCTTAAGAAAAGGTAAGTAGACTATAAGAATATATGAGAGACTGGACATTGCCTAAAAATACGTGTTCGTAATTGTGGTTTAGGTAAACTGTAGAGGTAGGAAAAATTAAGTGGTTTATAGCTATGTAATAATAATGTTTGATAATGAAGCATTCATTGCAGGTAGAGATGAGAAGTAATGAGCACACCTTTTCCTGATGGATCCCTTTATAAACCTTTCTGGGAATGTGGCACATCATGGTGTGTTTCCACAGAGTACTAAAAGTGCAGAAACTCTGTTCACAAAGGGAAAGCTGCATGGGCAGCCACCCTGGCCTCCTACAACTTGCCCCAAGACAAAATTTGCTCAAGGAAAGTTGCAGTAAGAAGGCAGATTTGATGTCAGTCCCACATAACAAGGGGATGAGTTAAAAAAAGCCACTTCAGCTTCCTCTGCCCCACACTGGATACCAGTTATTGCCACATCTGTGCCACCTCTGCATTTTGTGGGGCCATTTCTATGAAGCAGATCAATGGATTGATCCCTGTTAAGAGTAAGCAGGCAAAAAGATCAATTAACACACTGAAAGTAATTTCATAAAGCAAATCCATTTGTACCACCAAAGGAGCAATTAAAAACTGGTGGACAATCTCACCCTTAGGGCTTGAAAAAAATAGACCTGTTCTGATGTGAAACAGCATGATTTAAATAAATAACAACTGTCAATCGTTCTTTTGTTTGCAGTTTAGGAATCCCTTTGGTTCCTGAGAATACAAAAGAAGCCCAATAGCAAACAAGATACCTTTACTGTGCTTTGCATGCAAGTAAACAATCTTGACTGAATAGGGCACCGTCCAGCTTTAGTTAACAACTGCTAAGAGTAGGAAATAGCTGTAACTCTAGTGAACACCTTTTAACTACAATCAATTTCATTTTGTGAGGTCTTCCTGACAGATAAAGAGCAAATTACTGGTACACCTTAACAACTTTAGAAGGAAATAGTCCCATTAAAATATTTTGCCAGCGTTCATAAACCATTGCTTCCCAGAACTCCATCCCTGTGAAATAAATAACTTTTTGTTCCCTATTAAATACGGAGAGCACAGGTTACTATGGTGATCAACAGAACACAGAATAAACTCTGCTTCGTCATAACTGCCACATTCTAGAGGAAAAAAAATATCTGAACATCATCTTGCAGTTTCAAGCTGAATCTCTGAAAAATATTTTGAGAAAACAAAATGATTTTATGATGTCCAAGTAACACTGGGTAAAGTATCACAAAAATGGAAGTGTTGCAGCAGAGTGCCCTTTCAAATAAGAGTGTTTCTAGTCTGAAACATTTCAAAACTCAGGATCACAAGCCTTAAGTATTTTGCCTTTTTATTCTAATCAATGAAACATATAGAACTGTGCTGGAATGCTGTGGGCCACATTGCTGTGCACATACATCTCCATCTGGGTCAGGGACACCTTGGCCTTTGCCTGTTGTGTTCTTTGTGTGCCAGTTGTTTACAGCCCCATTTACTCTGTGCTTCACGTTCAAAGGCTGAATCACTGACATTGGGCACCCACTGAGCAGGGACTGCTTTGATGCCAGTTCTGGAGGCTTCACTCTTTTGATAGGTATGACTCCCATGTTTTAATTGCACTTGTATTCATTGTTGACTTTTCACTACCAAGGCTTAAGAAAGCAATGAAGTAGCTTGAAAGCAATGAAACACAACTTTAATTGATGCAGTCTTGCAATGCAAGTCACACCTTTCTGCTGGCATTCACAGTGCCATTGAAATAGTTTTGGAGTAAGGAAGGCAGTCCAGAGCTAACACAACTGGGTGGACCTTGAACATAGCCGCTGATTGCATGGCTTTAGGTTACATGCCATTTGTTTTTACACATTTCACCTTCTTCTAGCCTCAGTACCACATCAGATCTGCAAAATATCCAAATGAGTTAAACAGAAAGATCACCTAGTAGCTTACATGCTGACCTTCAGAACAAAACATTGCCAAGTCCCCAAAATCTCCATTCACATTCATTAAGATCTGAAGAGCAACATTGAGATGGATTTCTGTTTTATCCTACTCTATCCATTCAGTCTGCTATATAAATGTATCCCTTCCTGCTACCCCTGATATGTTTTTGAGAGGGATAACCTACTTTTTAATTGTAGGGCTGCACAAGGGACAAATTGAAAGTGACTAAAAAAAAATGTGGTCCATTGTAAGATGCTTCTAAGTACACTCTGGAGGTTTGAAGCCCTACACAGTTATTATCTAGCTGGACTCTTTGCATCAGTTTTATTTCTAGTCCCAAGCATTCACTTCCCAGACATTCATGGTAGTGAATTTAAGTCACGCAAAACTTGTGCAGTATGAAAGTCATCTACAGCCTTTACAGCTCAAAAGGACATGCCTGGGGGTTCACAATATACAAAGCCTTTCCCTTAAAAGGATTGAAAGCAGGAGATTCAAAAGCTAGTAAAATCCAGAGCCACAGCTTTCATCCTTTGATGATGGCACAGAGGATGTTTCCTTCCCAGCTGAATCACGCTCAGCTCCCCCCTTTCTCAGATGGGGGAGCTCCCCTTTGATACCTGGGAGAGAATTACAGACTCTTGTCTTCCATATATCTAGAGGTGGGGAGGGGGAGGGGGAGAGAGAGAGAGAGAGAGACAGAGGAAAAGAGGGAATATTTTTCAGCTTTTATATTACTGGCAGCCTTTTCTGGATTTCTTAAGGACTTTGGAACAAAGTAAGAATGAAGTTTTGGGGTGTTATTTTTCTTAGAGACATGTTGTAATACAAACAAAAATCAATTCAGCAAAACCATCTGATTTATGCCTTAGATTAAACCTTATAATTTGTAGAATCTGTGAACCTAGTAACTCAGAAGGTAACAAGCATGCTATTCTGCATGCGTGTAGTTTTTAACCTCTAACTAATTGCGTCACTCTGGTGTCATTCTCCTAACCCATCACTTCTGCCCAGCATGGCTGCCTTTTGTCTATAAAATGTCACATTAAATATCATCAGCATTCATAATCTTCTAGACAGGACATTTAAAGTTGAGATAGTTGGTGTCAATATATATAGATACTGAAATGGAGCTTATTCAATAAAAATCTATATGGACAATTAGTGCAGTACCAGCTCTTCTCTAACCCAAATGTCATTCTGCATTATGGCCTGGCTGGTATGACTACATCACAGCTAAGCCATAACTTCTAAAAGTACCAGGCGTTTCAAATTCACCTTTATTCAAAAAATAAAAAATATCCACAAAACTTAGTTGCCCACCAACAGCTTTTAATAAAGGGCTCTATAGCTTTTGTGTATGACTAATATCTCTGTATGCCTAATAAATTCTGTGACAACAGTATAAGCACTCCAACTAACTGTGGGCTTTGAACTGAAGAAACACCTGGGCAATGGAGACCTGAAAACTGCAGACAGTATATGTCATCTTTTGTCTCACAAGCAGCAGCCTTTTATGGGATGAGTATGCCCTGAACTTGTGTTGATACAAATGCTTGTGTAATGCCCTGGCTGTGCCCCCTTAAGCAATGTTATGCATAAATATTTATGCATTCCTATTTTTACCTGGCATGATCATGGAAAACAAGTACAATAAGTATATGAACATGCCCACAAATACTCAGTTTTCATCTTAGAAATCAATCCAGTAATTTTTCCCATGTTACTCCAACATTAGTAAAACTTCAAGTAATCAACAACTATTATCTTTACCAAACTGTAGACAGAATACATGCTTAAAACCCTGGATTAAATTTTACATCCAGTTCTTAGTTTTGCTGCTGCTTTGTTCTTTTTGAATTCAAGCAGGAGATTTGTCCTTCCAACTCTGCCACTCTGAACAGAGATGAAATTTCCCAGCTGGACAGGCAGCAGAGGCTACACATGAGAATGACAGGAAGGCAATCAGGCACGATGGTAAGTCAGATAAGAGGGCATTAAACAAAAATCTGGATCAGTTTGACTACACTATCCACAGGGGCTTCTGTTATTAATTTTGCTCTGAATTATGTTCTCCAGTATAAGTTACAGGGGATGAAAATCATAAAGAATACTACTAAAGAACATTTGATGAGGCAAGTTCATACCCTGTTGAGAGATTTCAATAAAAGTGATTTCTTACCAGGGATAAGCTTCAAAATCAAGGGCTGTTCACACTCTTTCAGGTGGAGAAACCTACACTTTTTGGAAAGAACAAAAATCAGCCAGCTGCTGAGACCTGAGCTCAGTGTGGGTTTGCTGTGAATGAAGATAGAGGCGCACCAAAGTTTTCAGGCAGACCCCCTCAGCCTTTGTAACTTTCCATGTCAAAGCAGGTGCTGACACAGGCCCAGGATGAAAATGCTTTAACAATGACTTTCTATTCAGGAACTCCAGCTTAAAAGTCACACAAACCATGAGGGTAAAGAGCAGATGCTGGTGCCTCAGACCGTGGGGTTTGGCTGTTCTTTGCAGAATGCTGGGTGTGCTCAGCATCACAGTTCTCAGGGCAAGCATGGCAAATCCCTGCTCTCCTCCCAGCCCTCTGGCTCCAGAGGCCAGCAGCCCGAGGGAGTGCCTGCTTCTCCTGCCATGGGTCAGCCTTTCTGTCCAGCCTTCTCCCTTTTCCCAACTCAAATATCACAGGCTGCAGCTCTGTCAATGCTTCACTGGCCCAGGAAAGCCAAGACTAAAGGGATGGAGTTTTGTTTCATTCGGTGTTGATTCCTTGATGAACTTGGAAGTGGTGTTATCCTAAAAGGCACTTTTGCTATCTGGGTGTGCACTGGTGGGACTTCAGGAATCAGTCATGACAACTGTTTCACTAGAGTCACTCTGTCAGGAGACACATTTTNAGTTTCTAAGTCTCTCTAAACATTTCTCATGCATAAATTTTATTCCTTATTTCCATCGTGAGCTCTTTTGGTGACCATTTGAACTTCTCCCTAACTTATGAATCTAAAATTATGCCCCAAGTTGTTATTGTGACCTGAGGCGGGGATGTTTGCACCAATCAGCATTGCCAGTATCCTGAATCTCAGGATAACACTCCTCCACAACCCACACCCTTACATCTGTCCTTCACTTTGTCTTTGTGCTGTATCACACATTGTTCTTAGGTGGAAAGGGAACATTTTTGTTTTCTTCCCTTCACCATTTGCAAGGTGCTTGAGCCTCAATTTCATCAGGAGCTCAGGAGAAGCTTAGCTCTTACACAGGATTCTTACACCCTGTATCAAGACTTAGACCACCAGCTTCCTAAAACCCAAGAGCCTTGAAGAGCGGACGATTCAGGAATGCCTGCCTGAGCCCACTCTTTTTACCTGTGAGCACCCACAGACAGTGTTATAATAAAGTGTTATAGTAAAGTCCTTTCCCAGTTGATGGGGCAGATGCCATGGCCACACTTGGCCAATGGACCAAGATGCAGCTCATGCCCTGAAGCAAATCCAAAGAGTTCCCTTCTCTTTCACACCTTCCCCATGTGTGAAAACACCAAAGGGGCATTTCATGGAGGACTTGGTAAGTTTAAAGTTTGTTCCTTAGCTCTGTAGTGAGATGAGTGCACCTAGAATAGTTTTCTTTGGATTGTCTTGCAGCCTCATTTTTATTCCTTGCCAATGCATGGAATGTTTAGCCAAGGAAAGAAGAAAATAGTTCAATTTTTTTTCACTGCAACACCCCTGTAGTAAAAAATCTCCAAGTGGCTGGACTGTTCGAAACCAGCCCTTTCTTCCCACTGGTAACACTTAAAAAACCAAAATCATACTTTTTATCATCTGATATAAAAATAGTTGTTGTTGTATTTCACATTGTCTTGATCAAGAATGAAAGTTTCTTCTAAAATGTAATTTAAAGGCAATTAGAGATAAATGGTATCAAAATGCTATTGAAAATGATGGAAGCTCCAATTTTAGACTGCCAGTTTTAGAATGCTTAAATAAATAAAAAAAAAAGTGAGTGCAAAGTCTGTACCCAAAGAAATTACATTTCAAGAGTGAAACTAATAATATATCTATTTAGTTTTAAACATTAATTCACAAAGGATGAATTTCACCATGAGTTCAACATTCTGCAATCATGGTATTTTATATTAAACTCCAGTGAATGCCTCCTTCCTGCTTTGTAGCAACTCATGTTGATAAAGGAGGAAAAAAAGAAACAGTTTCTGGAGTGATCTGTCTATATAGAGAGCTGAATTTAATTAATTGGATGCTCATTTATTACCAAGCTATAACACTTCTGATAGGTTTGTAAGGAACATTCCAATAAACCCTTTATTGCTCTTGAAGCAGGAAACAATTAGCTTTCAGTTATGACCAAAATAAAGAAAAGCAGAAGGAGAACCTGGATTTCCAGATCAAGATTCTCCTGGCAGAAGGAGAATCTGAAATTCTGCTTCCAAACACCATTATAGACTTAGCAAAAACTTTTTAAAAAAAGAGAGGTGGATGGAGTCAGATCTTGAGAGCTCCTCAAATGGTGCATTTTTGAAGTTGTTCCCTTGCAGTTTCTTGAGCAGAGGGCCTAAACAGGATGCCCAGAGCTCAGCTGTGCCTGCTGGGAGGTGCTGAGTAGCACCTGCATGGTCCTGCATAGGTGGGGCCTCGATTCTGGAGCCCCTGGGACAGGGAAGCAGCCATCCCACCCTCCTCTCCTGTCCTGACTGGCACAGACTGAGCTATATTCTCGCTCTGTTTTCCCAATCCCTTGGCAGGTAGCTCAGAAGTCATCCCCAGCAGCACAGAAATGCCAGTTCTATTAACTCCTGCCTGACGTTAGAGGCATGTCTTAGACTCTGGGTCCCAAATCAGTCTCGGCCTTGCTCTGCTTCTCTTGTAGGCAAGATGGTAGAGTAATATTCAGGATTGTTTTTAATGAAGGAGATGATTGATCTACAATAAAGACTACGAATTATGTGATATCAAGGAAAGTAATATATATGAAGATGGCGATTTTATATTAAATTGTCACATATCTGTCACTTATTTACCCAGGGCCTGTAAGACAGACAGGAGCCTACATAAATATGCATATCCATATAAAAGTAGGGATAGTCAATAACTTTCATTAAAGAGAAGAATGGTAATTTTTCAAATTGCTGCTTATATCTCTTCTAGTTTTGACATATTTTCCATTTGGTAAGGAACTGAAGAAGTTCCAAAAGAAGTCCTGACATATTTCCTAAGAGTCATTTTTCTTCAGTACCTGTCTTGGTTTTATTATGTGCTACATCACTCCAGGACAGCTGGGTTGCAGCAGTACAATTCCTCAGCGCCGTGCTGGATCAGGCTGGTGTGTGGCACACACTTGGCTGTAGCTCACAGCTCTGACACTCTGACACAGCCCCTCAGGATTTAGGGCTTCGAGGACCCTGCCAGAGAAGGGGTATTTATGCCCAGACGAGAGGAAGGGTTGTAGATGAGCAGGTTTCTAATGCATGGCTTTCATTCCCAACCCCAATCCATTTGTATTTAGAGTCTCTGTGTGGAAATGTTCCAGTGAAGGCACCTTTCCCCTGAGGGCAACACGTTATAACAACGCTGGAATTAATATGAGCAGCTGGAAGGTCAGGAGGGAGGTCTTCACTTCAGAAAGGGAAATATTATTAAACTCCTCCTTGGACAAGTGCTTTGATTTCTTCACAGGACCTGTGGGAGGTGCCTGATGCCAGGGTCCTTCAGAGGCCCTGGTCTCAGTAATGTCACTTAGATGACAAGGCAACTTGAAAGCAACAATTGCTCCTTTGACTTGAGCGTTCAGCCACACACGTTCAGGACCTTGCAGGGCTTTTGCTTAGAAGAAATATGTGTGCAACACCAGCAGCTCTTTGAAGCAGACCTGTTGTTATTTTCAGAGAACACAGGCCTATTTCCCTGAATGCTGAAGGAATCAAACAAGAAGAAGTATTGTCTTTGCTCTCAGATTCTGCCTCTTTATGCTGGCCTGCCAGCCTGTAAAGTGCTCTCTTGTGGCTTTTTTCTCTCTCTCCAGCTTTTCTCAAGTCTGCATTACAGAGAGATAAAGCTGTGGGTTCCTTGTCTCCTTTGCCTGTAGGTTTACAAGCACATTGCCTACACAATAATATTATCTTTTGTTAACAAAGGTCAAATGTGACCCCCATGAGGCCTTGTTTTGCCAAGAAACGTGATGACATGTTATTCCACCATCTTTCACCACTGAGGGTGGTTATGCCCTCCAGTTTTAACTCAAAGCTGTTGTAAGAGTTATTACAGGAACTGCATTGGACAACCAGTTACAAACCTGTTGAAAATAAATGCCCAAACCATGGAATTGAGGAGGTCCAGCATTCTGATCATGCCTGTTTTGCAGACTGACAATTTCCTTCAACTGGCAGGATTTTCTTCAAAGACATTCAGCTTCTTCACACAGTTGTTTTCATTTGTTGGCAGCCAGACATTTAGCAACATTTCATCATGAAAAAAAAATGGAAAGGCCAGCCGGGTCATATCTTTCACATTGAACTACCTTATCTCTTGATTTTCAGAGTGTGAGAAAATGTATGTTTTGGGGTTTTTGGTGAAAAACCGAGGTTATTCACATTCTGATCTGACTTTGGTATAGTAACAAACATGACCACTTGAGGCTTTGCTGGATCACTGAAATAATTTTGGAGGCAAACATTTTTTTATTAATATACAGGTGCTGGTTTGTGCAGTATTTTTATGCTATACAGTGTTATTAATACTCTGTGCCCAGCTTCACAGGTTGAAGCAGCACACTTTCCCTGGTGATGGTGGTGTAGTATGTTTTCTATTTCTAAATTTATGTTTGAAGGAAACACTATAAAGAGGTGGATCAGCTCATGGCAAGGCACAGACAGTTTCGTTAGGAAAAAAAGCCTCTTTACACTTGCAGTTTCTGAGCTGTTATACAGAAGTTTGAATCTGTTACAGAAATCCTCTCAACCCCATTTTCTAATTTATCTAATGTTTATATGCAGCTGTGTTGAAAATGTGGGGTTTTTTTATAAAAGAGAAAGAAGATGAACATATTTATATCACTGCTGCCCTCCCAACAGGTTGTACCAGTCTATGGGACAGGTATTTATATGTTCTCCTCTGAGAAAAATACTTAAAGAAGATATAACTTCCCATGGTAATCTCAGCTGACCTGCTGTCCTAGCTTTCTTTAAGGCAGTGGAGTTCTGGTGGGGTTACAGCTCCACGTCCCCCTCCTGTGTATGTGGGATTTGGACAGACACCATTTGTTACTAAAGAACTCAGCACCCCCAGGCATCCAACACTGAATGGACAAGACAGAATCCAAAATTGAAGGGGAAATGTTGACTTTTTGTTCAACTCTTTAAGTAAGAAGTACCTGATTTGGC
This sequence comes from Tichodroma muraria, assembly GCA_013390105.1. NCBI lineage: Eukaryota > Metazoa > Chordata > Aves > Passeriformes > Sittidae > Tichodroma > Tichodroma muraria. Next base: position 17,334 of record WAAG01085848.1, on the reverse strand, counting down.
AATAAATCTGTAAACTAGTACTTTTATTTCATGAGCATTTTAACTATTAATCACTCTGACCCCACACTATCCTGAACAGTCTTTGCATGACTGGTAGTGTAGAAGGAATTGATTTGGCATAGGTTGGTAGTTAAGAACTCTATTTTTTTTATCAAGAAAACTCAATTTTTGCAGAAGTCTGCCTCTTCCCAGACTGGAAAAGTTCTGGGTAAACTCAAAAGCTGATGAAATTTACCTTGAACTAAGAGGTCTATCGAACCCCATCTGATGAAACAAACTGAACAGCAGAACCAGGGGGTGGCTGTAAATAGCTCAGAAATCTTTACACCTGCCAGAGGCACTTGGCTGGAAATGCCACTTTCCAATCTTTTTCCAGTTCTCACTTAATTTCCCCTGAAAACCCAGTGCAGTTGTACTTTAACTTGTTTCTAGTGTTGAGATTGTGAAATTAATGAGAAATTATGCATTCTGGATGCAAGAAAGTTGTGCATTAAAAACTCTCACACTATAAAAGTTTAAAGGTCTTCCTCCACCCATTTCCTTCCCAGGAATTTCCTACCATGGATGGCTCTTCTTCCTCAGGCTATCAAGCAATTGCCTTTGGCAAGTTGCCAAAGCAACTTTTGGCTTTTATCAAGCCAAAAGGCTTGGACATGTCCAATGCTCCTCTGAGTGGGCTGGTCTCTGTTTGGGTCCTTCCAGCTTGAAGATGTGCTCCTTCTGCTCTGCCCTTTTTCTTCCTCTGGACTTGCAGAGGTGGAGTTTTAGTGGTGACAGCTGTTTCTTCCCTAGCTCATCCACACACAGGAAATGCAGGGAGCCAGCTGCCAGTGTTTCTGTGTGATTTAGTATGCAGGTGAGGGGAATATTTCCCTTTATAGCTGGCAGAGTTGAAGAGTGAGATAGGATTATTATTCTTGACCTGCACTAGCGTAGAGATGGAAAAATTCTTCACAAAATAAAAGGGATGGGATTTAGTGGACAGTTGAGGGTATATCTTAATTAATCTCTTTGCCAATTAAAAGATGGAAACTCTAATTAAGATGACCCCAAAGCAATTATTCAGACTTGTGCATTTACATTAATTAGACTACCAAAGCATTAAGAGTAAGATTATGACTTTGCAGATGACACAAAGTCGATTTTCCATGTCGAAGTACCTCACTATCTAATTTGTAATGAGGGGAAATGTCACAGTACTCCCACCATTCCTACCACACCAGTTGTTTTGTTTCCCAGTATTTCAGGTTTAAAATATAATTAAGAGGAGGATGTTTGTGTTGAGGTGCTATGGCACAGCCTTCTTTCTGATGATGGGAAAGACTGATGTAGAAATACTCATTTGTAGTGTGAAGTGGAAATCTTCTCCCAGGACGCAACTGCTTCTTTTCACTCCCACCTAAATGTTCACCAACCCAATCAATTATGATATCACTACTGATATTTAGCACATGCATTTGTGTTAAATTCTTCCCTAGAGCAAATNCTACTGTGGCAAAGGAGTCAAGTTCATCCATCACGTTCCCAAAGTTCACTGAAAAACTAGTCAGGACCAGGTACCTTCCATATCAGTCTTCATCAGTAATTTTAAAATATCATGCTACTTTTATGTGGATGAATGTTTCTAAACTGTCAAACACCTTCAAAATCTTCCAAAGGGTTTGGATTTGGTGTCTATGATTGAGAATGACATCGTGTGATGCAGCATAGGCAACCCATATGCTTTCAAACTGTTTTTACCTGTCAAATTTGTACTTTACCTGCTACAGTGTTTTAGCAAAAAGGACAGTCAAAACAATCTGGAACTGAATTATTGTGGGAATGGAAAAATACTGTAAATAATCAAATCAAATCTTCTACAGAGCCACCTGAGGCAACACCACCTGACATTCAAACAATTTTTAAGAATATATTATTGCTCTTGCAAAAGAACTGGATAAAAATCAGGAAGGACTTGGAGTTCTGGATAGGACAAACAGAATTTTTGCAGTTGTGAATGCCTAGTTCATGTCTAGGAAGGAAGTGGGGAAGCAATCACAGAAATATTTCCCCTTAAAAAAATGGAATTTACCTTAGCTGCAAGCTCCACACATATACCCATCTGCCTTTGCTTCACACACCTCCGAAAGTCTCTTCTATTTACATTTTTTTCTGAAATTTTCATCAATTAATACAAAACCATGTCCATTTTTCATCTTCTAGTCTCTCCAAACACTAACATATATTCTTTTTTCTGTTTATCTTCGTCCTGACCTAAAAAGTTGGCTTGGAATAAGGTAAAATAAAAGTAGACGGAGATTGGAGCAGACTTACTGATTAATTTTTGTGTGGCTCACTATAAACTGTTCTGAAAACCAAAATGTAAATCTGTTCACATTTAAAATGTCAAAATTGGACTACGTTCAAGATAGTATTAGACTGGGGGTATTATATCAACAGCAGAGCAGGAGGAGAAGATAATATTTTAGCTGGAGAATTCCTGGGAGGATATGGACTGTAGTATCTTTTTTGACCCAAGGAGCAGAATCAATATTTAATGGTTTTGGAATATTCTGATTCAGCAGGGGAAAAAAAAATTAGTAGGACTGTTGCATTTGTGCTTATTTATTAAAAATGTACAAAATTCCATCCTTTTGAGCAAAGAATCCGGAGAGGCTGATTTTTCTGCTTACAGCTCTAAACTTTGTGCAGCTGCCACATTAACTCAAAAACCTAATTCTTTAATCTGCTGTCAAGGTCAAATCCAGGTGTTGCTCAGGCTGTGCAAAACAGCTGCTGCCTCACTGCCATGTGATCAGCCTGTCATCCACACAGGTGTGTTTGTGTATAGCCCGCCCCAAAACACTGCAGTGCCCCCCAAAACCCCTGAAACACAGAATACTGGATTTCTTGTGATAACCTACTGTTGTCTTTGGCTGTGGAAAGGACCTAAAAGGAAAATTAAATCCAAACTTTTTGAAAGCTTTAAGCCAGCCTGTAGACATAAGAAAGAGCGGGAGGAGGAAATTTCCAATGGAAGCCACTAAGCTTTTGCCAAAAACAAAGACAGAATTAAATTTTCTTCTAAAAAGTTAGACTGCCAGTTTGATACCAAATTCAGTCTAAATTCATTGAAGTGTGAAGAAAATTGATTTTAGTACTGCTTTATCTGTATATTTAAACCAAGCTTCTTTAACTGTGGCATCCTTCTGACATCTCCAGAATGTGTGAGCGTGTGCATAAGTGTAATATACAAACTAGGCTTCTTATTGAGTCTAGACAGTGCATAAAAAATCTCTGTCATGAAATTCTCTGTTGCATAATGGAAAATTCCGCAAAGAACTGGGATCTACTCTTCAGAAATATCCCACACTCTATTGAAAGACACTCAGTCCATTTTCAAAGATAGTTTTTCAGCTATTTTTATTCCACACTTTTCTAAGATGTATAGATGAATATATTTGATTTTTTCCTCCTGCCTCTGATTGTAAAGTTCTGGTGCTACATTCAACTTCCCACCCTCTTTTCCTGGAGCTGATGCTTCCACCCTGGGCATCTATGAGTAATGCCAAACAGAGAATTACCAGGGTTGCATAATACAGGGACAAGCTATTTCACAGTTGAATAGATCTAAGCTCTCCAGGCAAGCAGATTATAGAAGTTATGGCTATGATGTGACTGAGTTCCTCCTTGGGAGGCAAAAAAATCTATCTTTACCCAAAGGTGAAGCAAAATATAGCAAACCATGGCAGAACGCAATTGTATATATAGTTGTCTCGTGAAATTTTAACTCCTAGTGATGAAGGGAGGAGAGGAAAAGAGAAAAAGAGAGAGAATAAATTAGGCTTACTAGATCATCTATTATTTGACCTTCTATGCTGATTTTCTAAGAAGTGAAAAATCACATTTATAGTAATTCACTATAAAAAAGAATATTGCCTTTATCTCATTGACAATTTACTTACCAAAATTAAGGCACAGACACCCATTTTATAGCTTGGGATACCTTAGATCACCTTGAAACATGGTAAGCTCTACCAGTACATTTTTTACAGCCTGCATTCAAAGACTGCCAATGGCCTTATGAAAAAAGTTCATGGGTACACTGCATCCTGCATAGGGAATCCTGTGGCTGTAAAGCAAGAATATGAAATATAATCATAGACAGGAGACTGAAAAAAAGTCAAGAATCAAACAAAAGGCTTGGCACAATGGTGATTTCCATTTCAAAGAAGTTAGGGAGCCACTAGGGGCTTTGCCTTGACTAGAGACGGTTGCCTTAAACAGAGTTCTTTGAACAAGGGTAAGACAACCCCAAACCTGGCCTTGAAGCCCCCTGGAAAGAATTTACTTGTTCTTCACATCCCAGTGACCAGTACCAAGGCCCCTTCAATGTTCTGTCCCATCAAGCCAAACAGCTTACTTGCCCAGATGACGTCTCATACTGCAACATTTTCAGCTTTAAATAAAAAAAAGAAAATGAAGGAAATATTGGACACACACTTCCCCCCACAGCCCCCCAGGGATTGTTTTTAGCACACAAAAAGCATCCAAACTGACCTGTGTGTTCCATTCATAGCTAATCATCCTAACAGGAACTACAGTGCATTTGTCATTTTTCTTGGAGCTTGCAGCACGTAAATGTCATTTGCATCTCTGGTCTTTCATACAGCAGCTCTCAAACAGCCACTCACCACTGAGCTATTCCACTAGTGTCATGCTGGGAATGGAATCTCTTTCTGGGCTTTGCCACTCGACTTTGAACCAGAGCCTCGTCGCCAGTCCTGCTGTCAGGACCGGAGTCCTCGTCGCGGTCGGAAGCAGAGGCGGGAGGGATGCGCTCCCTCCAGCATTCCCTGCCCGAGCAGGGAACCAGGGAACGCCGCCGGCTCTGCCCCGGCTGCCTCGGGCCACAGGGAGGGCTCAAAGAGGCGATGCAGCCAGACCCAGGGACAAATCGTGACTCCTCTTCCTCCTTGCTTGCATAAGCAGTAATTCACACCTGCTTGTTAGATAGCTCGCTCCCTGTCATGGGTGCAAAGAAGGAATTATCCCACTCTGCTTCTTTGAGCTGCCTCCTTTCTGAACCCACGTGTGTGATGGGCTCAGGGACATCACACCTGAGCTGCAGCCTAGGGAAAGGCAATTTGTCTCCCATAAATACCTCTTTGTTCAGCCAAACATAATATAACAACACAACATGAATATCAAGTGGCTGAAATAATCATTATTTGAATCTTTCTCTGTTCTAATTTGAGGGTGAAGACACATTTTTCAAATACTCAATGCAGAGAAGGGCAGGATTGATAGCTGTGTCAGCCTTAAAGTGTTCTACTTCCATTTTCGACCTCATCTGTCATTTTCAGAGACTTTTTAGTGACGTGTTGAACTATTAATCTCAGATCAAAAGGGTCAGAGTCAAAGCAGAACCAAGATTTCAGACTTATTTTGTAATTCTAAGAGTGCAAGATGTTGCATTGTTCTGTGCATTTACTAGTCCATGGTCAATCTCAGAGAAGAATGACCAACTTGCATCTTTTGATTAATACCCCTTTCTTTTAACATTTACAGATCAGCATTGATCTCTATTCCCTTTGACCACTGAATCATACAGATTATATTTTTTGAAATTTGTATTTTTTTTTCTCTCATTTTCAGTAGAATCTTCTTTATTTTCCCTTTCCCTCCCCAGGAGTGGGGTAATTACCTGCAAAGGGAATGACTGGAAGGCAGTGTCTGACTGCTCAGGAAGGGGAGGCTGTAGCTCCTGTGGGAACAGGGAAAACAGTGGGGCCATGGGACTCTGATGTAGGCAGGAGAGATGAACTGACTGCTGATAACAGGAGGGAGGAACAGATGCTCACTAAAACACTTAGTGCTCTGCTGATGGCCTGAGTAAGATGTAACAATGTCTTTACCAACACTTTTTCTACCATGCACCTCATTTGCTCTTATTCACACGCCAGCAAAATGGAGCAGAAGTGCCAGGACTAAAAGGAAAAGCAGTAGACCTACAGGCTTTCTTCAGCTGCATTGTTTCCAAAGGCTTTGTGTTTTCTGGTGAGCAGCAGAGTGAGCTGCCTGCCATCAGGAATGGCTTCCTGAATAGGGGACAACCCAGAAGTCCTCAGTCATGTCAGATAACATTCTGCAAGAGCTTCACTGACCCTATGCCAGAGGAAGGTGTAATTCTAGGGTTAGTGTTAGCAGAATGTTACCCAGAGTAAATCAGAAGGCAGTCTATCTTTATTAATAATAATGAGTAAAGACATATCTAGAGTTTTTATCCATGTCCATGAAGGACAGATATACAGTGAGGAGAGGTGAGCCAAGCCTCAGTACAGCATTCCTTCCATGTTACTGCAGAGGAACTGCTTTGGTCACCCACTGAGTCCTACCTCTCATTCCCTCCCCTTTCCCTGTACATGCCTACCAAAAAAGTGGGAGTAAAAAGCTGTGAAATCCAAAATGCAGCACTATATATCTTTACATTACTGAAAATCATTATACAGAATAAAAGCAAGGTTGAATTGGGTCTAAATTAATGAAGAAAGCATTGTCAAAACATTTTCTGCAGTAATAAGGACAGAGGAAGAAAAAAGGACTTTTTGTTAGCTCCCATTTATTTAATGATGATACAAAACCTAAGCTGGCTATTTTGTGTGTCAGAAAGTAATCGTGCATGACCAATTTTTGCTCTTGTTAGAATTTTACCTTGTGGCTACATTCTCTTTGAGATGATTTTAAGGAATACTTTTATCATGTACAGGCTTTTCAAAGGTTTGCTCACTTATTGAACAAGTGAGAGAAGAAGGGGACTTTGTTTATCTAAAGTAACCTTCCAAGGAAATCAAGATTCTATACAGGACATTTAAAGGCTGTGTAGGCCTTTTCAGTGACTATGATGGCATCCCATTCTTCCCAATAACCTGCTGAAGAGCTCCCACTCTCCTGAAAGGCATTTCTGCCTCACAGACCCTTCCATTATTAGTTTTCAAAACAACTTATGCAGACAAGTGGAGATACAGCTGATACCTTTCACATACCCCAGAAAATGGGCTGGAGTGGCCCAGCCATGTTACACAGACTGTCAGACAGGAAAGCATGAAAAGTCTGGTCTTTAGTACTCTTTGGAATCGTCCTCAGCTCAGACCAGATAGTGATGGTTTCTAACAGTTTCTGTTGAATTTGTATTGTTATTTTCATACATCTGTTTGACATTGTATTTGCTCCTCAATTCTGAAAAGATGGTATATACGGGGAAAGGTGATATAACTTAAAATAAATTAAAATCACAAATTTCTATTTTCTCTTCACCAAAATTACTTGTATATTTTGCAAACCACTTATAAAGGCTAAGAAATGGAGTTCATATGAAAATGTAAGCAAGGAATAGGTTCTAATGTTTTTATGTGTTTTTTTTCTAGTAGGTTCTAATGTTTTTTGTGGTTGCAAGTGGAACAAAAGAACTGAGAAATTATAGAGGAAGGAATGCAGTGGGTTTCCATGAGTCTTGCTGCTGGGTGCAGCACAAGCTCTCGCCTTTGCCTTGTCTCTATCCACATCTCCATGAGTCTCCTGCCATTATTATTTTTTTTTTTAAACCAGGAGAACCGACTGTAATTTCTGTTTCAGCTCAACTTCAACCTCTGTCAAGGGGAAACAGGAATAGAACAAATCCTTTCCATTCTAATATAAAATTCTTCATATATATATAACATATGCAATGAAAATTGAACTGTTAGCATATCAGAAACCTTGCTCTGTCAACATATTCTCACACCTCATGCCAACTGACATCACATCTGGCAAAAGCCAATTAGTAGGAAAGGCTTTAGAAACCCCTCTGAATAATAATCCTCACAAAACTTTGGTAAGATGGTACAAAATAAACCGAAACAGAGTTCAGGTGAACAGGGCACATACCACCAGAATATTTTTTTCACGTGACTGTAGAAATCCTCTGGAGCTGGCCATTGGGAGACATTTCTTTCAGCCATTTGGAGCATTTCTCAGGGGACATATCATTCCAGCATTTTAGCTGCTATTTTGCTATAAGGCCCAAGAAATTGCTCTGAGGTGTTTCCTTTCCCACAGGCAAATGGAAAGTTAATATTTTATATGAAGATGAGCACAGTCCTCTGATGCAGCTTAATATATTTTTTACAACTTAAATGTCATTGCATTACCAGCACAATGGGTCAAATTTGCACAAGGGTATTTATGTTGACAAAGTGACAGGAGAGCTACGACAGGCTCAGAACAAGGTAAATATGCTGAACATATTTACCTTGGGAATGGCTTCTCCAGAAGAACTATACACAGCCAGAGCCTCCTTTAACATTTTAATGTGTAATCAAGCTAAACAAGTGCTGAAGTCAGATACGAATTGTATGACACACTTTTAATGTGGGGACAATGACAAGCAAAATTTGCAGCATCTGAGCCTGGCTGACTACACAAGTAACCCTCTTTCCCTCTGTGGTCCATGCCTGCCAATGCAGACAGCTGCATTCATGTACCTTTTATATTTGCATCCAGTTTAGTCCAGGGGCAGCAAGTGAAGGAGAAGACACCAAGAAAACTCACAGAGGAAGTGAAAATACAAAGGACAAGCACAAATTATTTTCTGTCTTCCAGAACCAGACCTTAAAAACCCCTGAGGCTTTCTGGAGTGAGTAGAAGTGGATAGGTGGTGACAAAGAGTTTCAGGGACATAATTGCCACGGAAAATGGGGGTGACTTTTTGGCCCTTTGGGTGGTTAATGACTGAAAGTTATGAGAAAGGCTCAGGTCAGCCCATTTTGGCCTTGTGGTTTTAATATGGTGATTCTAGATCCATGTAACCAAGTGGAGCAAATCTTGGTGTAACTCAGGCCGGCCGAATCTGCACATAGCTCTTTAGTATCTAAAATACATTGCTCTCTTCTGCTCTCAAGAGACAGCTCTTGTCTCTGCTGCTGGTAAATTTGCCTTTAACCCCACTCAACAGATCCAAGCCTGCACACTTTCCAGGTGAGAAAAGGGTGAAAGAAGTAGCTGCTACTTGCTCATTAGAACATAACAGATGTGCTGGGGAGCTGGATTATCAACTGCCTCATGATACGTGCTGCAGTCAGGCAAAGCAGATGTAAAATGCCATCTCGTTCAGCAGGGACAGTGTAAACTGTATATTCACACGCTTTGCTGAAGTTATGTGAATATGCAAGGTGCTAAGCAACAGTAAATTCTTCCTGAAACCTTTAATCTGCACACTTATAGTATTTAGGGTATATAGAAGGCAAATTAGATCTGGGTGGAGACTGAAATTAACCATCTCACCAAATTCTGGTTTCTCTGTGATTGACTCTTTCTAATCTATCCCCTATGAAAGTACCTTATGACTTCAAAGTCTGATTTTTTCAGTAGGTCTGTGTGTCTTAAATGAGAATTTATTTCATGTCAGGGAACTTCATCATTTGATAGCCATAGCAAAAAAAAGTATAAAAGTTGTTTTTGGCCTGAAAGGACATGGATTTAAAATAATCACTGCATTTTTTTTTTCCAGAAATGTAATTGTATAAATGCAGATTTGTAGAAACATACAACTGAGCTGTGGAGGTGGGAAAAACAATGTTCTTGCCTAGGGGAAATAAATGTGGTATAAACACTTTCCTCATGAATACACCTATTCCTGTCATATTTATCCTTTAAATGCATGTATTCTTTAGAAACTGCAGTAAATGTTACGCTTCAGTTGTCTGGGGGAAATATTAACTCCTTAGTATTCTATTTGTGCTTTGAAATCTGGAGAGAAAGGAGTGCTGTGTTAATACACTGGTATTTAAAAGCTGTTTTACAACCAGCTTGTCATTCAACCTAAACAATAAACATTAAAAAAACAAGTAAAACTTTTTAATTTTGTAATTTATTACCAGATGAATATGCAGGGGAGGAAGAGTAACATTTCTGGGCTGGAGCCCTGGACATTTGTTGCCAAGGGCCATTTTTGTGCCTTGTTGCAAATGCTGGTGATTTCATGGCAGCCACAGTCCTGCCCCCGTGGGCCTGTGAGTGGTCCTGCTCTGGCAGCCAGACTGTGGGGGAAGCATCCACCCTCTCCCCCATTAACTGCCCAGATAATGAGGGTAGGCTGTTCTGTTTGTCTAAATCAGTTCTTGCTCTGTGGCAGTGGGAATCAGGCTGCTCAGCCTCAGAGGAGCTGTGAGGCAGGAGAGGATCTCAGAGGACTGTCTATGTACTTAACCAGATGAATAGTGAGTCAGTGGGGCATGGGAAAACAGCTGTCACATTTATCTTCCTCACAGTAGCAACTGAGAGTCATTACCAGGATCTAATACACCAAAGGATGCTTTGAACAGAGATCATCCTCATTTATTTGTCTACACATACTTAAAATGTTGCTTTGTGGTGTAAGTTATTGGCACAGAAGGAAGAGTTTGGGCTAAAATTATTTTAGGGACTATTTAAGTGGGGGAGGTTAAAGCTGATCTGTTCTTTTCCAGTATCCTCTTTCTCATTGTACCGTGGGGAACCTGTTTTTGTGAGCCAATCATCATTTTTCTTAAACATATAGAGAAATTATAAGGGATAATTATATCTCAGGGGCACCTTAATTGTCCCAATTACTTGGCCAGTCTTGACAGCCAGATCTGATGAAGAGAGATCTGTAGGCATAAGGCAACATTTCATGTGGTACTTGGACAATACTCATGGTACAGCTATAATAATCAAAGTATAAAAAGTTACTATATGAAAAATAAAACTGGAGGAGAAAAAGAGCTTTGGTGAATTATAAGAAATTCTTTACCCAGTCAGCCTTCTGCATGAGATATACAGCATTAGCACTAAATCAATTATAATTAAGTTGCACGTAACTAAAATTGGCAAATTCAATTTCCTCAACGTTTCATTATAGCTTAGCTGCTGTAATGATAGATGGAATTACAACACCTTCTACAAGACCTTTCAGGTATCGTCATTATCAAACATAATTTTACTTTTTACTTCTTTTTCCTTTGTAAATTAAAAAAAAAATATATAATTGTCCTGGATCAATGATGAGGTTACTTGCTCTAATAATAGGCAATATAAAATCCTTGACATATTTAGGGATGCACAGATGCTAAAGACATTTTTCAGGGTTTTTTAGGCATAATGGGCATTTTTTGGTTAAAGGATGAAAGCCAAATATTTGAGCTCATAGGGCTAATGGCAGTTTGAATAAAAAAAAAATAATTGATGAAAGTGCAGACACTTCCACTCTCTGTAACTTCTAAAAATGAAACAATTATCCTCTTCTCTTGGAAGGCTTTGGTGTTAGTATGATTACAAGAACAAGGTTAATGTTGAGCACCTTCTTGTACCCTGTCTTGTAGAGATGCTTTCTTGAACTGAGATCATGGTAAAGGGTAGAAATATAAACAGAGGCCTTCCTCTTTTTCTGGCTGAAATTCTGTTACACCCATAACAAGGTGTAACATCTTGTCCAAATGAGAAAAATGTTATTCTCATCATTAAACTGGCAGTTGCACAAAGGCAACTGGATCAGATAAAAAAACAAAAGCTCTTTCACAAGATTATTACTTGGGGTAGTCAGGGAGCAGGCAACCATAAATTAAAGCAAAACTTTATTCCCTGCTTCCTGAATCTCCAAATCAGTTTTTTTAAAAAATAATCTTTTAACAAGAAAGGTAGAGGAGAAACTTGTAAAAATATCTATGCATAAAATGCAAATATTTTATATAGCTCTGTAATACAGAAGAATTGGGATTTTTCAGCTCAGGGTTTTCAGTAAAAAAATAGCAAGAAAAAACCTCATCCAGGTTATATTTGATGAAAATAAGGAGTGGTTTTCAGAGGATCTGAAATCATGTGCCCATATTGGAATGCAGCACAAGACACATATGCATGATGAACACTAGCACTGGGCATAATCCATAGCCCCTGTTCCTAATAAAAACCTATTCATCCTGTGAACTAAACATGGCAATACAGTCAAAGGCTCAGTACTGAACCGTTCTTGCCCGTGCGCATATCATCTGTCACACTGAGACCCACTGGCAGATTGGCTCTTGAAGAAAAGAGCATTTGAATGCAAAACCTTGTATTACTGTAAGACACTCTAGGCAACCAGTGGGGGGCCTGTCCAATCCTCTTCTATCAAATCTGTTTTACTGGAAAACAAAAGTTATTAAAAGCAAGAAACATAACAATCAGCTTCAAGGTTCAGCTCACCTCTGTGTACTGCTCTGATTCCGGAGATTAGCCTCTATTTCCTACAGAGAGATTAGCAATCAAAGCTAAATTACATTTTCATTAGATAAATCATTTACAAGCAGTTTGAGATTCTGGTCTGAAAGCTTCAGCATGACTAAGAAAGCTCTTCTCTCATTTCAAATGTATTCAAATGGAATCTATGAGTAAACTGGCCTTATCACCTAGACACTCTGGACCATTAGAAACTACCACAAACAGATGTAAAACCTGTCATCAGCCAGAGTTGTGCATTGAATATAATCCTTAAAGAGGATGACATATTTTATAATTTCTTTGGACTCAGGCTACATGACTATTACATGGGAGACTGTATCACAAAAAATATTACAGGATCAAAGTAGTTAGTAAATGCAAGGATGTCAAATAATCTTTATCCTACATGCTTGATATAGCTAAACCTCACTGTGTATGTATCACACACCAGCAGGATGAACAAACTGAAAAATTCATAGGCAAAGCTTGAGAGTTACAATTCATAGAATCATAGACTATGAGGCTGGAAAGGGACTTCAGTTCATCTATTTGTTACACACATTTGCTTTGAAAGCCAGAAGTTAGTTGTTTTTTTGCAAATAAAATCAGGTCCTTGTGCCTACAAGACTCAGGCACCATTCATAATTTTTTGCTAACTTAGCTTTAGTATCAAGGCTGTTGTCACCTAGAAGTGCAAAGAATACACTCTGCCCAAAACAAACTTGCAGGCACTTATTAGCATTAAAATTATTTCCTGTGTGTCATTAGGATTCATGTCCATAACTCTTGGTGGAGAATAACAGATCAAAGGGAGAACATATGTGCTTGTTCCAGGGCACAAATCCATCCTTTTTACCCAAGACTGAAACCTGCACAGTTTAAATCCTGTAGCTGTCAGCCAAGCGTACACCTTTTAAAGGATGAAATGGTAGTGCCCAGACACTAATTCTGCTCTCCTAGTTGCTCAGTTTGCTTCCTTCTTGGCATTTTAAAATCTCCAAGTACAGTATTTTGTTTTCCAGCATAAAAATTTCCTGCCAACAAATGCAAATAACAAGTGCCCCTGGACTCCGCCACAACTGTGGAAGTAGTAGAAAGCACCTGGATTCCTGCTTCTCCATTTGTGCCCTTCTCACCAATTCCTGTGCCAGCAAGAGTGATTCATGGAGCTCTGCAAAGCTCACTCTGGCACCTCCTCGGGTATTATCAGTTCAACATTTGGCTGAAGCTGACACTGCCAGCCATGGATGCCTGCTGCAGGAAGCCCACTGGAAATGGGCAGCAGCTCATGCTAGTGAGCTCAGTGCTGCTGCCCTCAGGGGAGCTGAGAGTCTGACTTGAGTCTGCTGAACATTTCAGAGGCAGAACAGCACACATGTCCCAGCCTCAAGAGCTCAGCTACCCTGAGCCACCAGTTTGCTAATTCACATTAGTTAGCACTTAATGCCAATGACACTGATGTTTTAAATATCGATTCCCACACACAGATAATATTTAATTTTTGGTGGTACCCAGGACACCTCAGATAGTAGGTGGCATGATTTAGTTTTCTATCAAATTGATGAGAATGTTGCTGCTTTCATTGATATGTAGTAGAGTACAATTGATCAAGTATCCCTATTAAATTCTGCCAACAGGATTGAAAAATCCCAAAGATAATTTCAGTGTAATGCTTGCCTTGCATTGGCAAATCACACACAGAAATTTCATAGCCTACCTGACTTATAATCACTACGAGCAAAATTAATCCATCTCCAGGGAGCCTAAAAGAAATTTGTCAGACAGTTAAGTTAAAAAAGGACTCAAAGAGGGCTGATCAATAAGGTTGGATTTCACCCCAGGTTGCTGTGATTTCATGTACATCTGTAGAAGTCAAATAAACCATACAAGTGTCAAATGGCTAGTTGTACTTCAACATGTGCTGTGGATCTCTGAACAGATTACTGAAGGCAAATGATGCTGAGTCCAGAAGAAAACCCCTGCTATTAAAATGAGGACAGTTTATTAAGCAAAACTTACGTACTGCCATTGTTAAATATATATTTTTTATGTCTCCAACACTTCTATATAACTTACTTTATATATTAACCCTATTTTAATTGTACTTACCTTTTCCTCTTTTCTTTTTCCCTACCCGCCCATCCTCTCAGGTAGCAATGAAGATAAGCTATGCTTTTTACCCTAGATTACATGTGGCAGTAGTGCACATATGCTGATCATACTGCAATATTGCAGCAATCCAAACTCCCAGTCTGCTTCAAAATGTCCCATATTCCTGTTGAGTCTGCATGTCTGAGCAAGAACGAATGACACAAACTTGCAAGGACTATATTTTGTCTTCAGCCAGTTTGTATGGATTTTTCTAAGGGAGTAGGGGTAAGGTGACCTCCCATTGTCCTGAGGACAGATTGTATTCATGTAGAACACATGAATACACCTTTGCCTCTAGAGAGGCAAAGAAATATTGAAGAAAAAAACAAGGAAGTATGTGGAGGACAGGCTAGCAAAGAAAAGAGCAAAGGAAAATTTCTGAAAAGGTCAGAGCCTCCTCCCAGACTGGGAACTGCAGGAACAATAGGAGCTGTTTCCTCTCTCCCATGAATTAGAAAAATGAGTACTTGCTCCTCCTATTTCTAAGGTCCCAACAATTAAAATTTATAGCTTATCTTAATAAGATTTTAGAAAGAATCACTTAGGTTAATATTCAGTATAATCGTCCTTAAACACAAGAATATACAACATGAGAGCAAATAGGACAGGTAAAACTACTTACTTGCAAAACTCTGGCAAATGAATGTCAACGTTTTGGAAAATTTACTTGTTAATCATCAACTTTCTCGCTGTTACCACTATTAATTTTCTCTCTGAAGGCAGGTAAGGGTATTGGGTTCTTCCCAATAGACACTGGATAAGCATATACCAAAGAAAGTTAGATTCAGACTTTATCCTGTAAGGTGAGAAAAAATAGATAAATACAGTGCCGAAAGCAAAAAAAAACCAAACAAACATGCCAAGGGCAGGCTAAAAATTATCAGCCAGAAATATCGTCAGAGGAAATTTAAGTTTTTAAAAAACAATTTTTTAAAAGAGTAGTACATTTTTAATTAGAAAACAATTGCATTTGAAATTGACCTAAAATAAAAGGGGTCAGAAGCATGCTTAGCTTCCACTGCATCATCTGAAAGTAAACAAAACCTACCATCCTTTTGTTAATCTTTTGACAACTTTGCCAAAGTAATGTTTCCAGAAGATGAAGATTTTTTTTTCTAGAAAAAACTTGTGTGGGACCAATAAGATTTTAGGACTAATTTCCCTTCTTATGAGACAACTCATGGAAATGAAGCTGTAGCAAAATTGTACAACTTAGATCATTGATAAAACAAAGTTGTGAAAGTAATTGATTTTAAACAAACGAGTCAGCTCAGAGAACCCCAGAATGGCCTGCTGTGAGAAGGCCCTTCTGGAGACCACCCAGTCCAACTACAGCTCTGAGCCAGGAGCAGCTAGAACAGGCTTCTTGGGAACATGACCAGTTTAAATTTTTAGGGTCTCCAAGAACGGAAACTCCGCAGCCTCTCTGGGCACCTCGTTCTGGTGTGTATCTTCATAGTGAGGAAGTGTTTTCTTATGTTTGGATGGAATTTCCTGTATTTCAATTTGTGCCACTTGCTCCTTTTCCTCTCACTGTGCCAAAAGTCTGGTGAAAGTCTGGTGTCACCTTCTTTTTTCCCTTCCATCAGTTATTTTTACACAAGGGGAAGATCTCTTTGACTTCTGCAGGCTGAGCAGTCCCAACTCTCCCAGCCTCTTCTTCTATTACAGCTGCTCCAATCCCTTAATCATCATAAAGACTCTTTTACACTCTGTGATATCCACTGTCAAATTTAAAGTGAATCCATTTCCTCCATCATGTTTATCAGGCTTTTAAAGTTCAATTATTCCAAGAGTAAATAAAGGCTGTCCCTATTGCCACTGCCTAAGAAACAATGGAAGAAGGTTGTTTCCCTCCCTTTAACACCAATCAAATTTAGACTCTACCTTTGTAATATTTTGGGGATTTAAAATGGGACTGAGTTGCTATCTTGGAATGATTGCTCATGGTATGTTTGATCACATGAAGATGTTGCTTTTTCTAAGTTGACATGAATCCCATTGAGCAGAATGGTGGACTGAAAACTACAGAATCAATTAGGCAACAAATATTGAAGGAAAGAATTAATTAATAAGACTCTTGAGATTTAATGCCCATATGGGCCTGTAGACGTCTTTCAGAATAAATACTTTGATGAGCTGGTCATGTCTGTTCTTTATTTTAATGTCTTTATATTTAATTCCATCATTGAAATTCAATTGTTTTCTCCTGGGTTTGCAGGAGTTCTGATATCCTGAAAATTACACAATCCCATGGGAACATTCTTTACTTATACTTTTGCATATGGATAGCTTGAGGGAGGATGTCTTTCCTGCTAAGTCATTACCTTAAGTTTTGAGATCTATTCATTCAGCTGGGTGCACTCTTTGGTCTCTCCCTGAGGAGTATTATCACTCTTTATCTGCCTTTATCAGCCTTTTGATCTTCACTTGAGCAGGGAAAGCTACTCCAGAAATGCATTTGTTCCACAGATTTGGAGAGTAGACTACCGGTGACTGGGCAGTATTGGATAAATGTTTTTGCCTTCTATTTTAGCAAAACATTTTACTATGGGCAGTGTCCTATCACAAGAACAGTTCTAGTCACAGATTAGAAATCTGGTGTGGGGAATGTAGCTCAACCAGAGAAAAAATCCCGTGCTGTGTCTGCCCCAGCAGAGTTTGTGGTACTAGAATACGAAAATACAGATGGATGCAGACTGAGCACAGGAGTCATCTGTGACTTCTGATGATGGAAGCTGGCAAACAAAAAGGAGAGAACTGCAGATCTGTCAGCCTGACCTCAGTGCCAGGAAAGATCATGGAGCAGATCAAGACAAACAGGGACCAGGCCCAGCCTACACAGATTTACAAAAGGCAGGTCCTGCTGGAACAGCCTGATCTCCACCTGTGACAAGGAGGGGACCACTTAGTGGAAGAGGGAAAGGCTCTGGATGTGTCTACCTGGACTTT
>WAAG01085847.1:0-20579 GCA_013390105.1 Tichodroma muraria | reverse complement strand
TGAGATGAGATGAACCTTGAGTCTGACTGAACAAGGCAGCTCCTCATCAAGTTGTGCCAGATCCCAGGTCTGTGGAGGCAGAGTAAATGAAATACAAAAAGTAGATTAAAATATCAGAGTAGCCTTTACGCAGCAAGGTGGAGATAGACACTGGTAACTAAAAACAGTAGTCAGAGGTACACTAGACGACAGTGAGAATTGAGAGTCATGAGCTGAAAATTTCTAGCCTTCAGAATTACTGAATTACTAGCCTTCAGCATGCATTGGGTGCTCCCCTGAACCACAGGGGATAACCCCTGCAACACATTGAAGGTCTCCACAGCTGTCATGATGATGTAAGGGAGATATCAACTACATCAAACTTGGACACTGAAACCATTTCAGTGCAAAGCAGAGCAGCTTTCAGGAGATTTACACTTTGTTTGGCCTAAATAGGAACAATCCCCCTTGCTCCTGCACTGTGGAATGGCCTGGACAGAGGAAGGCATGGCGTTGCTGGAAAAGCAGCTCCTGTTAATACACATCACTCTTGCTGCCTTTCCTGTAATAGCTGGGAGTTTCTTTTGTGCAGCATGGTGAATTCAGCACTACTGAACACGGGGAGATCAAATCCAGTGTACATCTGTTCCATCACTTAAGGCTCGTTTTTGTCAGCCTTTTTTTTTTTTTGGTCCCAGACACATGAGGTAATCCAATTACATGTGAATAGATTTGTGGTACCCAGAGCTATTTCAATAGTGATGTACCTTTATTCCTTCCTGCAAAACATGTCAAAAGAATTTATACGCACATTTGAATAAGTCATCTATACAAACACTCTCCTTCAGGTAGAAATTTAACTTTTTCCATAGTAGATTTTGTTGCTATACAAACACCTGTTTAAGTCACAGTTATTTGCATGGCTATCCCTGAACTTTTCTTTTTAAAGATAGAGAAGTAATTAGAAAGTATCCCTGGATTCACTAACTGAAAGCAAGATTTGGTAAACACAGATATTAAATTAAACCATTAAAGAATTTCAGAGATTTCTTCTGAGAGCTGATATCTTTAAAGAAGGATATTTCTCTTACAAGTTTTCTCTTCCCTGCTCTTGCACAGCTGAAGAGCTGTCATTAGGACTACCTCCATGGAAGACACATGAAAGAGAGCTCCAACCCTTCCCTGCTGCATGTACAAATCTTTGCTCAGAGAAGCAGGCAGAACAAGCACATTATTTTGGAGGGAAATCATATAATTTGTGTCCCAAAATATGGGACCCATCTCAATGCAAGAATAGGATTTAAAGGAGTAGTTTCACTTAGCATGTGTTAAGTGGGGAGGAAGGGCACTGGGTTCCTAACCTTGCTGAACAAGTTCACAGTTACCTTGCTGTAGGCTGACAGGAGGTAAAATGTGATGACAGCAGGTCTTAAAAAATGAACCAAAGAAACTAAATGAAATGTGGAATAGGGCAAGGGGGCTGTGAGAAATGGCCTCCCCTGCTGATCCCTGCAGAATAATATCTCCCAAGGGGCATCTGGGAAGATGTGGGTCTCAAAGTCTCTCTGGCTGGACAGCAAGGGTCAGAGCAGTGAAGAAGCACAGTCTCTAAAGCAAAAGAAGGAATTAATGCTTGCAGTTCCTTTGTAGCTAAGTTTGATTATTAACTATAATAATTATACTTCACTGCACTACATCTGGTTTTTCCAGTCTCCTCATGGCCTCACTTTGCCTGTTGAGGGCCTGATTTTGCAATCATTGCTCAGGCTTGAACCTTACTGCCAGAACTCATCTTTTTTCCCAGTTACTCAGTTGTACCTAAGTGCATTTTCCTGCCAAGTACCATTTCTAGCTCGACCATGCAACATCTCCAGTATCTGACATTGGCATCTATCTAGGGCTACTGAGAGCTTAGATACAGTCTGGGATAGGTTGTGACAGACCATGGCTTGGATGGATGGACAAGACCGGTCAGCCTTGAATGGTCATAAGCAGATATGGCAAGACAGGACTCTCTGGGATATGACACTCAGATGTCTTCCCAATGGTGAGACTGGTGTGCACAGGCAGGTCTTCTGTATCTCTTTTCTGCCTGGAACAGGTACAAAAATATTTCTGCTTCATGGAAAAAAGAAAAAAAATTTCCTGCTTCATGGAAACTGAGAGAATGGTAGTTTGGAATTTTTTAAGCAAAAAACAACCAAAAAACTTGGGAAAACAAGTTGGAGGTGTCTCTTCACAGGCAGTAAGGCTGCTTTTGAAAACTGCAATTGAGAATACTGAAGGAAACAAAATAATGCTCACAAAGGGGAAATAATTTAAAATTTCCTTCAGAGAGCTGAGTGGCAATACTGAAAATCATCACCTCCACACATGCCTCATCAGGACTGCAATATTCAATTCCTGTCATACCACTATGAGAGATGGATGCAGGGCACACAATGCAGGACACACTGCTACAGAAGCATCCTTCTATTACACAAGATCAGTCTTTTGGCTTGGGATTTGCTAGGCTGCCCCAGAAACTCACTAATGTCCTCTGTTCCAGACCCTGAGCCATGGGTCATTTCGTCCTGCTATGTCATTTCACATGGCTATCCCCTATGGCTTCAGTCCTATCAGTCCAGATGTGCATGGACAATAATCAGTTTCCTGAAGTTGCATTGACAGCCTGTTGGACAGACTGCACCTGTTCCATGTAGTGACTGAAAACATGAGTTTGATACTCAGATATCTCACTGCTTTTTCTAAGAGCATTCCTTGGAAACTACAGGCCTGTCAGCCTCACTTCAGTGACTGGTGTAACTATGGAGACAATTATTCTTGGAGCTGTTGAAAAAACACCTGAAGAACAAGGTTATTGGTCACAGCCAGCACAGCTTCGTGAGAGGAAGTCCTGCTTGTCAAACCTAATTTCCTCTTATGACAAAGTAATCCACCTAGCTGATCAAGGGAAGGCAGGTGATGTAATCCTTTTGGATTTCAGTAAAGTTTTGATACAGTCTCTCACAGTGTCCTGCTGGACAGACTCCAGCACACAGCCGTAGAAACACATCATGTGATGGCAGAGCAGCTGGCTCATGGGTCAGGCACAAAGGGTTACAGTGACATCAGAGTGGTGACCTGTCACTAGGGGGGTTCCACAGGGCTGCACCTTAGGATCTGTGCTCTTCAGCATCCTCATAAATCATGGGGAGCAGGACTGGGAGGGATACAAAGTTCACAGATGATACAAAACTGGGAGGAGCTGTTGACTCCCCCCAGGCCGGGAGGCCCTGCAGAGAGGGCTGGGCCGGCTCCAGCCGTGTGAAGCTCCAGAGTAAGGGAAAGTGCCGGGTTCTGCACGCGGGATGGGACAACCCTGGATGTACAGACAGACTGGGGAATGAGAGCCTGGAGAGCAGCGCCACGAAAAGGACTGGGGGCCCTGCTCGATGGCAAGTTGAACGAGAGAACAAGAGCCAGCAGTGCCCTGGCAGCCAGGAGGGCCGGCCCTGCCCTGGGGGCATCAGGCCCAGCATGGCCGGCCGGGAAGGGAGGGGATTGTCCCGCTCCGCTGTGCCCTGGGGCAGCCTCAGCTCTGGGGCCGCAGGGCAGGAAGGACACTCGAGAGAGAGAGAGAGCCCAGCGCGGGCAGGGAGACGGCGAAGGGCCTCGAGGGGCAGCGTGTGAGGAGTGGCTGAGGCCACTCGGTCTGCTCAGCCTGGAGGAGACTGAGGGGAGACCGCACTGCGCCACGGCTTCCTCCTGAGGGGAGGAGGAGGGACAGGCACTGATCTCTTGTCTCTGGTGAGCAGGACAGGACCCAAGGAAGTGGCCTGAAGTTGTGTCAGGGAGGTTTAGTTTGGACATCAGGAAAAGGATTTTCACCCAGAGGGTGGTTGAGCACTGGAACAGGCTCCCCAGCGGGTGGGGTGGTCACAGCACCAAGTCTGCCAGAATTCAAGGTTTTGGACAGTGCTCTCATGTGCATGCTATGATTTTCAGGGCTGTTCTGTGCAGGATCAGGTGTTGAACATAGATTATACTTGTGGGTCCCTTCCATGTCAGGACTCTATGAACTCAAGCTCTTTCCTGTTAAATTATTTTCTCAGAGCCACACTGGCAGATCACAGACCTTGTAAATGCAGGAAGAACCAAAAGTACCCAATGCAGTCCTTGGATAAAAGGTTGGGCAAATTGATGCTATAGAAAGTGCTCAGTCTCAATCAGATTCTTATTAAGTAAGTTAGGGTAGAGTGACCCTGGCCATAACTTTGCTTTCCTTTATACAGATATGTCATTACTTCAAACAATAACTTCTGATGCAAAGGCAGGAGTGAGTCACCTCCAAGGGGCTCTCTGAAGAGGTAATACAGTGGAGGCACAGAAATTACTTCAGCTTTTCCTCAGAAATATGATTGAATTAGGTTCATGCAAGCTCCCTCTCCAGCCAAGGACTGCACATCTTACCCTTACTAACACAGCACTCCAGCTTGTTCCAGCCCGCAATGGCTGCTAGCCATTTGACATCAGTCACAGTCTTCTATCCATCCGCATCTTCTTGAGTCGCATATCACCTGTACAGCATTTCTTGTACATGTGATGGTGCCCAGAGACATTAAGTGCCTGTACTGGCAGCTGCTTTTTCCATACCCAAAGTAGAAGTCAGAAGAGAAAGAGAAAAGATCATAACCCACAGCCATTGGCAGCTGCTGTCAGGATTTAACTTTCAACATTTATCATGACATGGGGATGGGAATCAATATTTCTCACTTCAGTAATCTGCATCCCCTAAAATGAGGGACTGAGCCCTGCAAGGCATCTTCCCCCTCCAGCCTCCCTTTGCACTAAATTGATGCTAGTCCAGTGTATAGTCCTGTGTTCACTTGTAGTTCAAGGACTTCAATGAGGTGAAAATATCCAGAGGAGGGGAGCAAAACTGGTAAGAGGGCTGGAAGGAATGTCCTGTGGGAAGTATCTGAGGATATTGGTCTTGTCTAGTTTGGAGAGAAGGAGGGTGAGGGGTGAAATCATTGCTCTCTGTGGCTTCTTGAGGAAGAGAGGTGAAGAGGGAGGCTCTGATCTCCTCTGTGAGTATCCAGTGATGGGACACATAGGAATGGTTCATGTCTGTGCCTTGGGAGATTTAGGATGTATTTCTTTACCAAGAGAGTGATCAAACAGTTTCCTGGAGAGGTGGTTGATGCTCCCAGCTTCTCAGTGTTTAAGAGGCATTTGGACAATGCCTGTAATGAGATGCTGTAGCTTTTGGTCAGCCCTGAAGTGGTCAGACAGTTGGACTGGATGAATGTTTTATGTCACTTAAAATTGAAACAGTCTGTTCTTCTGTATACTAGAGAAGATCTGAAGAGAAGTGATTTTGAAAATGCATGGGGTTCCCATTTAAGGCTCTAATAATCATCTGAAACAAAAAGGAAAAAAAAACCTGAAAAGCTGTCTACTCCAAATAAGAGTCAGTTCTCCACAGTTAGAGATGAGCCAATATCATAAAGAAGTACACAAATCCTGCCAAGCCTGGTGCATACAAAATTAGATCAATTTTCTGGTTTTCAGTCTGCATAATCTAAACCAAACTGAGTGAGCCTCTTGTAATCTGATTCTCTCCATTCATGAATGAGAAGAAAACCTGAGATCTTCTGCCCAATGAGTCTAAAATTTCATCAGTATAGCTAAACTGCAAACTGCAGCCTACATTAGTAAGTAAGAATTCAAATGACTGGGATAAAAATTAAAATCTTAATTACCCTGGCCCTTTTTTACCCAAAGACTTTGTGTTAATACAAAAAGCCCATGTAGCGTTTCCATCTTAGTGGTCTTTATGACTTTTTAGATCTTTCTGTACCTGCTATTTCTCTCATGCAGTGCAGAAGTATGTTTTTACATGATGAATCACAGGATACAAATCCAGTAAACAGTTTCCATTGTGATTTATTACAACTCCCATGAACAGTGTTGGAACTTTATGAACAGCAGCATCTAACTGAGATTAGGCTGGTGTTTTCTTAAACCATATACTGGGGATTTTTTTCTGATTATGCTGTGAAATATTCTTTTAAACATATGAAAAACTAGTAAAACTTTAGAAAACAAATAATTTATAATGAATATTAAGTTAAATATGTAGTCAGACATTCTAAATTAATTCTTTGCACAAAAAAAGATGTTAAGTACCAGAGAACAACAATTAATAGAATTGTAGAATTATAGAAGCACAGAATATGCTGAGTTGGAAGGGCTTCACAAGGATCATAAAAATCCAGCTCCTGTCCCTGTGCAGGACACCCCAGGAGTCACACCTGTGCCTGAAAGCACTGTTCATAAGCTTCTTGAACTCTGTCAGGCTTGACAGAGTGCTGTGCTCTTGGTGCTGTGACCAGTTCCCTGGGGAGCCTATACCAGTATCCAGCCACCCTCTGGGCAAAAAGCTTTTTTCTTGATATCCAGCCTAAACTTCTCCTGGTCATTCAGGCCATTTCTTCAAGTCCTGTCACTGGTCATGAGAGTGAAGAGATTGGTACCTGCCCCTCTGCTTCCCCTTGGGGAATGACAAAGAGCTCAGTGAGGTCTCCCTTCAGTTTCCTCCAGGTTGAACAGACCAAGTGACCGCAGCTGCTTCTCATACAGCCTGGTGTCAAGAACCATCACATCCCCTCTGGATACTTTCCCATNTCAGTGAGGTCTCCCTTCAGTTTCCTCCAGGTTGAACAGACCAAGTGACCGCAGCTGCTTCTCATACAGCCTGGTGTCAAGACCCTTCACATCCCCTTTGGATACTTTCCAATAGCTCTATGTCTTTTTTATATTATGGCACCCAAAACTGCCCCCAGGACCCATGCTGAAGCTGCCCCGCTGCAGAGCACAGTGGGACAGTCCTCTCCCTTGCCCAGCTGGCAATGCTGTGCCTGATGTACCCCAGGACACAAATGGCCATCCTATGTCACTTAAATGTTGAGGGTTAATGCAGATATAACTTTAAGTATTTTATTGCTTTTATAAATTGATAAACAGTATTTACAGTATTGATATTCCCAATACATCACCACCACCACTGTTGTTCACTGCTTGGGGAATAAGTAGTAAAAAAAAAATCTGGAAACAAATTACAGACAAGCCTCAAAACAATTAAAAATGCATGCAAATTATGATGCTCCAGAAGTTAATCACTCCAACAGATGGCTGGTAGCTTGTTAATAAGAGTGAAGCAGATATTTGTCTTTTTTTTGGAATCCCATATCTTGAAGAGAATAGGAATGCCAAGGGACCACCAAAAATGGGATTGCTGAAGTAAAGGGATTTGACTGTAAAATAATGATTAAAATGTCTCTGGAACACCAGAAACAAACCATCTGGGGCAATTCCAATCCGATTTTCCACTCTTCCTTATTCTCTGTCCTGCTACAGCCTTGNCCCAGCTTCTCAGTGTTTAAGAGGCATTTGGACAATGCCTGTAATGAGATGCTGTAGCTTTTGGTCAGCCCTGAAGTGGTCAGACAGTTGGACTGGATGAATGTTTTATGTCACTTAAAATTGAAACAGTCTGTTCTTCTGTATACTAGAGAAGATCTGAAGAGAAGTGATTTTGAAAATGCATGGGGTTCCCATTTAAGGCTCTAATAATCATCTGAAACAAAAAGGAAAAAAAAACCTGAAAAGCTGTCTACTCCAAATAAGAGTCAGTTCTCCACAGTTAGAGATGAGCCAATATCATAAAGAAGTACACAAATCCTGCCAAGCCTGGTGCATACAAAATTAGATCAATTTTCTGGTTTTCAGTCTGCATAATCTAAACCAAACTGAGTGAGCCTCTTGTAATCTGATTCTCTCCATTCATGAATGAGAAGAAAACCTGAGATCTTCTGCCCAATGAGTCTAAAATTTCATCAGTATAGCTAAACTGCAAACTGCAGCCTACATTAGTAAGTAAGAATTCAAATGACTGGGATAAAAATTAAAATCTTAATTACCCTGGCCCTTTTTTACCCAAAGACTTTGTGTTAATACAAAAAGCCCATGTAGCGTTTCCATCTTAGTGGTCTTTATGACTTTTTAGATCTTTCTGTACCTGCTATTTCTCTCATGCAGTGCAGAAGTATGTTTTTACATGATGAATCACAGGATACAAATCCAGTAAACAGTTTCCATTGTGATTTATTACAACTCCCATGAACAGTGTTGGAACTTTATGAACAGCAGCATCTAACTGAGATTAGGCTGGTGTTTTCTTAAACCATATACTGGGGATTTTTTTCTGATTATGCTGTGAAATATTCTTTTAAACATATGAAAAACTAGTAAAACTTTAGAAAACAAATAATTTATAATGAATATTAAGTTAAATATGTAGTCAGACATTCTAAATTAATTCTTTGCACAAAAAAAGATGTTAAGTACCAGAGAACAACAATTAATAGAATTGTAGAATTATAGAAGCACAGAATATGCTGAGTTGGAAGGGCTTCACAAGGATCATAAAAATCCAGCTCCTGTCCCTGTGCAGGACACCCCAGGAGTCACACCTGTGCCTGAAAGCACTGTTCATAAGCTTCTTGAACTCTGTCAGGCTTGACAGAGTGCTGTGCTCTTGGTGCTGTGACCAGTTCCCTGGGGAGCCTATACCAGTATCCAGCCACCCTCTGGGCAAAAAGCTTTTTTCTTGATATCCAGCCTAAACTTCTCCTGGTCATTCAGGCCATTTCTTCAAGTCCTGTCACTGGTCATGAGAGTGAAGAGATTGGGACCTGCCCCTCTGCTTCCCCTTGGGGAATGACAAAGAGCTCAGTGAGGTCTCCCTTCAGTTTCCTCCAGGTTGAACAGACCAAGTGACCGCAGCTGCTTCTCATACAGCCTGGTGTCAAGACCCTTCACATCCCCTTTGGATACTTTCCAATAGCTCTATGTCTTTTTTATATTATGGCACCCAAAACTGCCCCCAGGACCCATGCTGAAGCTGCCCCGCTGCAGAGCACAGTGGGACAGTCCTCTCCCTTGCCCAGCTGGCAATGCTGTGCCTGATGTACCCCAGGACACAAATGGCCATCCTATGTCACTTAAATGTTGAGGGTTAATGCAGATATAACTTTAAGTATTTTATTGCTTTTATAAATTGATAAACAGTATTTACAGTATTGATATTCCCAATACATCACCACCACCACTGTTGTTCACTGCTTGGGGAATAAGTAGTAAAAAAAAAATCTGGAAACAAATTACAGACAAGCCTCAAAACAATTAAAAATGCATGCAAATTATGATGCTCCAGAAGTTAATCACTCCAACAGATGGCTGGTAGCTTGTTAATAAGAGTGAAGCAGATATTTGTCTTTTTTTTGGAATCCCATATCTTGAAGAGAATAGGAATGCCAAGGGACCACCAAAAATGGGATTGCTGAAGTAAAGGGATTTGACTGTAAAATAATGATTAAAATGTCTCTGGAACACCAGAAACAAACCATCTGGGGCAATTCCAATCCGATTTTCCACTCTTCCTTATTCTCTGTCCTGCTACAGCCTTGAATGTAACCAGAATCCCCGAAACAGGAATTTGGATGTGGACTGTGAATGTGGGCTGTGGATGTGACCTCACAGGCTGGTTTACAGCTGGGATTGCAGCTATGCTAACAGCCACAGAGACTTTTCACTGCAGATCTGCAGAGCAAACCCTGGTGTGCAGTGGTAGCTCTTGGATCCTGGAAAGCAGAACTTCAGTTTACTCTCAGCAAAATGCGGGTACCCCTGGGCAGGGGCTGTCGGGGTGCCCGCCTTCCCGAGAGTGTCTCCCTCTAGGTGGCAGCGACAGGTCCCTCAGCCCACCAGACACCTGAGCCCGGATGGAGTAATATCAGCCTCACCAGAGAGCGAGAGGACTCTTCGCTTGGAGGGTCCAACTGGGTTTATTGTAGGGGAGAAGGGGAAGNACTGAGGGGAGTGACTAAATCAGAGATCCCTCCCAAGGCATTTCTGCCTTGTCACAGGTGCCACTGTCTCCCACAGCAAAACATTCCAAGGTTGGCTTTAAAGTTGAATTTCTTTTAAATGTACCTGTAGGGCTGAGAGAACAAGGTGCTGGTGGTCTAGAAGAATGTTTTCTCTGTTGTGCTGTTGCTCATAATAAAAAGAGAAAAAAACCCTTGCAACAGAGTTAGAATAGTAAAACAACAAGAAGACCTTTTGTTGGAAGCTTCCAGGTGTCCTGGTGGTGATGGGGCACACCCAGCACCAGACTTCGACAATTTTATAAGGTTGATTAATTAGGATATCTAACAGGTACATCCAATAGGAGATCTAGTTGCCCCAGTAACCCAACCATGGGTCAAACCCTTGGAGTTGGTCCAAGGGCTTCTTTGCCCCACTTTTTGTTATGATTTCTCAGATTCTGGTTGGGAAAAAAAATAGTCTTCTTGTAGGTCCTCTTCCTGACATTGAGACCATACAATATTTGAGGAGAGTGTTTAGAAGATCAGCTTCTTGTTCTAAAATCTAAGAGAATGGATAGGAAACATACCAGAGTTAATTAAGGAGATATATAACTATATAATAATAGTTTACAGAGTTACAAATATATTAAAATTGTATAAAAAGCAAAAATCTTTTTGGCATCAATACAAACATGAACCCACATGTTATGTACAGAGATTTGGTTACATCTGGTTATTGTATTAAGAACATTTTCACAGTCCCTCCAGGCCCTCAGGCCATGCTTTGCTGTGTCATGGGGCCAAGGCCCTGTCCTGCATAAGGAGTGCAGGAGAAAACCTTGAGCCAGCTACATCTGAGCTACCTCCAGAAGAAACATAAAACCATCAACATGGCAGGGCATAGCTAATTAGTAAATTAGAGTACTGATGTCTCTGTACTGTTGCTTCTAGGATCTGATCTACTGTTTTCACTGACCATGGTCCTGTCCTCTGTAATTCAGTGTGGGAAACTATGGGTTTTCATTCTCTATTTTGGGAGTTGGTGTGGCTGCATATTCCAGTTTCAAGCTTCAAGACAATGTGGTTGTGCACCCCAGCTTTCTCTCTGTACAGAGCTCACATTTTCTAACACATTCATTTCCAAATTTAAGAGGTCAGAATTTTACTGATGCTGTGAAATTAGAAAACCAAAACCCACAGTCGAAATTAAAGCTTGTGAACAAAGGATGACATAACCAAATTCTAATAACATACCACTAATTCATTAATAAACAATGCACTGTGGCAAAGCCTATCTTGTAAGATAGGGCTTCTACCTTCTGAAATGACAGCTCACAGATAAATATATCACTGTGACAGTCTCTCTCACACCGCGATGCATGTGGCTGTTAAAGTCTCCATTTAGTCAGCACACCCAAAGGAACCTCTTAGAAAGTACAGATATTATAAATATTTAGGCCATATTCAGATCAGAAAACCCTACCATCTGCAGTGCTGTGCCACCAAGGGGAGGCTCTCCTGGGCTCTGAGCCCTGACAACAGCTGGCAGGGAAGAACACCTGCCTGACCCAGCACCTGCGGGTGAGGAGAAGGGGAGATGCAGAGCTGACCTCATGGCATGTCAGTGGTCTCGGCAAATCAAAAACAGTGTTGGGGGTATCAGGCACTTTATGAAGATAATGAAAGTTCCAGTTTGAATGGGGTGGATATTTGTGGATAAAAGGGATAGAAAAACTTCCTACATAAATTAGTAGTCTGGGATAATAAACAGTCCTTCACTTTTCATCTCATTTGTCTCCCTTGCCAAGACTTACAGTGGTGAGAAGTGGTACAGGACATGCTAAAACCCATTTTAGAAGCTTCCTTGATGGGTAAGATATTTAAACCTGCTTCTAAAATCATAAAGTGAGTTTCTAAAAAAATGCATAAATGCTACCTTTGTGATGTAGCTGTAAGATCACTAACAGGCATTTTTTACTGCACAAAAAATACCCTTTTTTCCCACTTGCCAACTTCTCCTTCATCTCTGATCTTCACTGCTATACATGTCTTCTTCAGTCATACACTTCTCTAGGCTTAGTCTGTAAACTTTTTTTTTTTTTTTTTACGTCTGAACTTACGTTGACTTTCACCAAAATACATCTGGAAGCATTGACAAAACTCAGGTAAACTGCAAATAAAGGATAACCTCTACATCTTGAGCAAATAACAAAGCCTTTATATTGAGCTCTTAGGAGAACATCACTCAGTTCCTTGCTCAGTTTTATACAATTATAAGGTTACATGACTATAACAATCTCTGCTTCTATTCTGGTAATTCTTGTAATGTCTTCCTGGAATATTAACATAATAATCATAATATCATGCATTGATGCATATTACAAACGAAAGTAAAGAATATTCACCGTTTCACCTTTATCCTGTACATGCAGATCACTAGAATTCAAATCCAATGGTCAAACATAATTATTTAGTTCAAGTAACTTGCTGTTTTCATGCTCAAATTGAGTTTCCTCTGTATTGAGTACATTACTAGGCATCTAACACCTAAATTTGATTGTTCCTGTGCACCATGTCTGAGATGAGAATCTGACCAGTAATATACACCTCTGGATAGTTTAGAAGAGTAATTAATTTGCAGATTTTCTTTGTTCATAGAATTTTCAATATTCTAACAATATATAAAATATCAATGTTTTAATATAAACCAGGAAATGGCATTTCTGACTGGAGAAAACTACATCAGACCATCTTATCTTGTTGCCTATTTTATGGAAAGGCATCTGTTTTGGAGCAAAGCTCAGAGAATTTTGAAAATGTAGGCAGAGGAGTCACCCAATAAAAATCATACATGCATTCTAAAAGCAGAACTCCTAATGCAGTGAGGCATTTGAAAGGGTTACAGTGATGATTTATGAATATCAGCATGACCAAGACCAAAGGGCAAGACATCACATTAGGTTGTTTTTTATTGCATAAAAAAATTACTTCCCACTCAGAAAATGCTTCAAAATCTAATTATTTTTATATAATCTGACACTTCCCCTCTTCTTCCCAGCTATATGAACTACTGGAACAGGATTGTTGGCTTACATGGATTTCATCTTAATGGGTTGTTTAATCTTTCCAAGAAAATATATTTTTTATAATATATAACTTTTGAGCACAGTCCCTTAATTATCATCAGGCATTCCTGTGGACTGAAAACAAAGCCAGTTAGCAAGCTCTGAAATTACATTCAGAGCCAATTGCGTTGACAATAGCATTCCTGAACTGAGGTCAATATCTAGTTCCTGAATTGTGTGCGGTGCCCCATGTGTCACGAATTCAAACATGGATTAAAAGGCTTGGAGTATTACCCAGTAGTACGCTCTGCACGTGGCAGGGCGAGCCTCACCTCTATTGCATCGTAACTCTCCAACCTTTTGTTTCCTTCCCACAGATCATGGGGAAGGGGGAGGTGGGCTGAGGATGAGAATACACATTTTTTCAAACATTGTGAATGCCTTTTCAAGGACCAGGGGTAAGGGCAATAATCTCTTCCAAATACCAACAACGTTGTGCTTTTTTTTAAAAAAAGACTCTTGGCATTTATTTTGGTTTCTGCATTCTTAAGGGTTTTTTCACCTTTCCTACCTGAGCTTTTCACCTGCTGTGAGTAGTCAAAATTTTAGGACACATTTCAGACATCCCGTGACAAGTGATAAACTTCAGACCAGTTGACATCAATGCTTCCAACAGCACTACTACAAGACCAGTTTTGCCAGGCTGTGGTTGGGTCAGGAGTGGAGTTGGGATCAAGAAACCTCATAACCACAGACTGCATGCAGTGCACTGTTCTAGATCTTCCAGGACAATCCTTATCATCTATCCTAATCTTCTTGCTGGTTTGCTGATGCTCTCCATGATGTCTAAAATAAACCGGCTCAGGAAAACCAAGGCTAGAGGATCACTGTGCTGTGACCACTTCCCTGGGGAGCCTATTCCAGTACCTAACCACCCTCCAGGTGAAGAACCTTTTCCTGATATCCAGCATGAACCTCCCCTGACTCAGTTTCATACCATTTCTTTAGGTCACTGGTCACAAGAGTGATCAGTCCCTGCCTCTCCTCTTCCGCTCACGAGGAAGTTGTGATGATGTCTCCCCTCAGTCTCCTCCTCTCCAGACCAAAGTGACCTCAACCACTCCTCATACAATTTTACCTTTTCACCATTTTTTTGGCCCTACTTTGGACACCCTAATAGTTTTATTTACATTTTACATTGAGGTGCTCAAAACCCCATACAGGACTTGAGTTGAGGCCACACCAGCTACACTCCAACCATATCCACAGCTTTGGTAATATCTGTAGATTTTGCCTGGGAAGGTATGCTCTCCATCATCAAATGAAATTTATATGATCCATCTGTTTCTGTTCAAAGGGTTATCTCTCTCTTTTCCTCACTGTGCATATAATGAGGACTCAGAGTCACCATGGATCTACCCTTCAGATTTCCTTTCCTGAAAGAAGTTATAATGTTGTAATGAGAGGCCTCAAAGTCCCCTTTTGGAAGGAAATAAAATGTAGCATTAAAAAAAATACAAATCAAGTCCACCCTCAAGAGTCTGAGTCCTACATGCAATGCTAGCAAATTTTCCACTAGAAGCAATTAGGCCTGTAGTTCTGTTCTGCACAAGGGAACTCCTACTGCAGTGGCTGAGAAGGGACCACCTGGCACCTCCTCTGACACTGTCTTTGTCTTGTAGAGACAAGTGGCCAGGCACCTCCTTAATTGTCTTCCATTTCCCCATTATCTCTTCCAGCCTTTCAGGGCTAATATACACTTACAAATGTGAACCATGCTCTCCTGGTCCAGGTCATCAGCATTTTTTTCACTATCTCTATTTTCTTTCTAATGAGTAAGTTTCTTGCTCACAAAAGGGCAATGGTTATTCTTTGCTCCAGAAACAATTACGTTTGTTTCTTTCAAGTGGTTATTAAAACCTCAGATTTTTTCCATACCATTTATTCAGCAAGATTTAACACACAGTCCTTCCTAGAGGGGGCAAAGTTAGCTTTGGCTGGTTTTACTAGTTACTTTTCTAGAGTAACCGGCCAAGTCATTTCAGACACTGGTATTTCCTCCTTCTTTTGTCCTCTGTGCTCTACCTCCAGGTTTCTAAGCACCAACCTTTACATTTCCCCCTTCTCTGCAAAAGGGCAAGATTCCAAATTGACTGACGTAAGTAGGTGCAGCTTCTAATAAAGTCAATGAGGTTACACTTGCCTATGTCAGCAGTGAGTTTGGCTCGACATACCTAGTGAGCAAAATGTCACATCACCTTTGCTGATCAGGACATTTCAAATAAAACATTAGCAAAAACAATTTTAACTTTAAGCCATTAATCCCACAGAAGCTACATTCAACCTCCTAAGGATTGAAGTAAATTCTCAGTAAATGTCTTTGGCTTAATAGATTGCAAAGTTTTGGCATGAAATACATTGTTGAATGACACTGAATTAAGCATCATCATATTGTATTTCTATATATAAATTATAGTCTAGAACACATCTGACAACTTTTAACTATAATACTTAAGGAACTATTAGCAATGGAGCAGACCACACAGATCTTTGCATTCTGTAACACCTATGAATTTTTGCAGAAATATATAAGACATTTATAGCTATATATATATAGTTCTCACATATAGCACACTTTTGTATTCCATTGGCATCTCATTTTACATCAACAGAGATGGTAGATTTATAATAGTATTGTTTCCTAATTAATTTTATTTGGCACAGAACAGATAGTAACAAATTCTCATGAGTGAGAGGTAAGAATGAAGTCTTGCTGTCAACACCTTCATTGCAGCTACAGAAGAGATCAGCATGTTATCTAAAGAGATTTAAAGCTCAAGTTCAGCTCTGGGCTAGGTTTCCCTGAACAGCACATGGCAGCTCACAGCCAGGTATGTGTGGACTAGAATCTCCACTCTTTGCATTCTTGGGTGCCTTTTTGCTTTGCAGCGTTCATAAAACCCAGATAGGGTACACAACCTCCCACTTCAGAAAAAGGATAGAATTACCAATTCTTGTAGGCCAAACCCCACTGTAGGCACACGGAAGGAAAAGCTGGAGAAAGAGATAGGAGTCCCTGGGGATGAGAGGGAAAAAAATTTCTGCATGAATATAATATTAACAAAAGACTTCAAAAAATATAAGGTATCAGTTATATTTGGCCATCAGGTGAAAAAATATTGACCCAAACTTGAAGCATAAGAACAACAACATTGAATCTCTGCCTCAATCATTTTTAGTCAAAATTTTCCCAAGGCAAGAAGACCTTGGTTGCCTTGAGGTCCTTTTCCATTTACTCAGAGAAATCTATGGAGAAAGGAAGTTTGTACATACTGGTAGAAGGCCAGGCAGGAGAACTGCCTGACTTAAGTTCTGTATTACAGGACACAGTCATTTTTCTCCCTTGAAAATATAGCTGAATATGGTAATATCTGATATTGAATATTGGCCTAAAGATTCCTCAGCTATGATCTGAGTTTGGCTTTACATCAAATCAGCTGAAGTCAAAGTCAGGCTTATCATCAAAACCTAAACCCTATAGCACAATAGCATAAAATATGTTTCGGCAGGCAGCTCCTCCCACTTGAGAAGCAGCTGTTATGGCTGATGCTTGTAACGATGGTTCCACACACCACGTGTGAGTGCAGGTGAGCGATTCAATCTCACAGTATACCTTCCACTGAAACATACTACTCAGTTCTGCTAGAAATTCAGGAGTATTGTAATTTTCAATAGCTCTGTGTATCCTGCAGGGATACAAATAAGTTTTTTAATAACTATTTCTGACATGTTACTTACAAGATTTCATACTTACTTAGAAAATAGATTAAATAATCAATCTGTGCTAGAATTACAGCAGGGGAATGAAAACCTCCAAACTCTGAGCACAGCTCTGGGCTCAACCCTAAATGTTTTCACAGCTGAAAACTCATGATGATTTTAGAAAAGTCTTGCTGACATGAAGGATTTTGGACCAGATACAGAAGCTACCTCTTAAGTTTGGGGCAGCATGCTTCATCTCAGCTCCTGAGTCCCTGAAGTGGCTGGGGTAAGCCCCCCAGGCACCTATGCAGCATCCGTGCACCTCAGGCACCCATCCATGTCCCAGGTGCCAGGATGAGAAGGTAACAGCAGAGGGAGAGGAGCATGTGCTCTCAGTTTGATCCAGGAAGCCATGGTGTCTCGGCTTGNGATGGGCCTGGTCTTCCTCTGGGAATCCAGTGAAGAAAAGGCTGCTTGGTGTTCCAAATCTCAGATTTTTATGCAGGTAGGAAATACTTGGCTCCTCCCCCTGGATGGAGCATCTCCCAATGGGATGTTGTAATTTTATCAGTCATTAAGTGAGAATCAATGGCCCATTAGCAGAAGATCTATCTCTGGACAGGATGGGTTGTGGAAGAGATAAAGAAAACTGCCCCACCTGTTTTTTTAACAACTGGCCCATTGACCCCACCTTCATCCTCCACCCAGTTTTCAACAGATGATGCTAGAATACACACTGCTGGTTACTTCTTGCACTGAAACCTAAGACACATGACCAGGGAGACACTCTATTATGCTGTGATTACTGTGCAGATTGGCAGCACAGCTCTGCATGGTTAAATCAATGAACATTTTGCAGTTGATCTTTGGGACAGCTGATTGTATGGCTTCATCCCTCAATTGCTTTAGCACTCACCTCATTTTAAGCACATTAGCAGCTTGATTGAATTCAATGGTACAGTTCAGATACTTAAAATGAGTTCTGTTCTTAAGAATTATTTTGAATTGAGGCCTTAATGAACATAGTTAATGAAGGTGGGATCCTCTGAGATTTAGACCATCTTTAATCTCACAGTTCACACTGCAGAGTCACTTGAATTGAGCAGAAATCCTTGTTGTCACTAGAAGGAATGTCATCTTCTCTTTCCTAGAAGATGGTCTTCACCATGACCCTGGTGTTGGGACCTGCAATCATATGGTTGTGCAGTGTGCCAGTTTGGACAGTTCCCTGCACATGGCTATGCAGGCAGCAGCAGAAACAGGGTGCTAGGGGTGGTGACAGAGGTGGTAGGTGGTATCACCTCCTCTGGTAGCAGACCCGGTATGTTCTAGTTTGAAAGGATCATATAATCACAGCACGATCAAATCAAGCAAAAAAATGCTTGTTAAACCACTGGAGTGATTATCTGATAACTAAGTATCCAACAATTACGTCAGAGTTTTAACAAGAATATCAAAATTCTTTACCAGGGAAAACCTGGAGACATTAGCATTTACGTAAACTGTCATGAGTGGATTCAGACCAAACCTTATCTGCAAACAAAAGCATATGCAACTAAGAAACAAAATGTATGTACCACCTAATTGCAAAGGTCTGGAATTTCAGTGTATTATTTCTGATTGAAATAATATGCGCATTCTGGAAAGAAGATCCTGTTAACCAGGTGTGCAACTATTTTGGATTTCTCTTTGTAATGTTTCAATCCATTAGCCTTTTTCATGCTGTATGCTTAAAACCCACACTCATATTGTGAAGAGTTTCTAAAAATGTTTTAATGGTTCTAGACCCCCTGAGTATGATGCTACTATATGCTACAGTAGGGAAGGAAATTAGATAGTTAATGTGACAGAATTAGAGGGGAACATACAAGATATTGCCATCAAGTATATAAAACAAGCACAGTGGTTTTAAGGTCAGTGCCACTGCACACCTGTGGTTCATTAAAGGCACATTTCTGGGTGTCCAGCAGCTCAGATGAAACTGAATGAAATTAAGGGAAAAAACACAACTACGTTTTCCACTGATCAGGAGAGCTGATAGTGTAGTAAAAGAAATCCTGTTTTCTGTGTGGTAGGTAGCCCTACAACTTTTTTTATTTAGCCCTCCAACATGTTTGATTCATGTGTTGTCCTTAGAACTCGAGGGTGAATGCCATGTTCTTTTGGATCCTTTGTCATGAAATCTGAATGGACTTTCAAGTGGAAAGTACAAAGAAGAAAAAACTCTGGATGGAAATTCTCCAGACATGGCAAATCATTACTTAGACAGGAACAATGAGATCATAACCCAAGAGAAAACAAATCCTATCATCTTGTAAACATTTTAATTGAAAAATGTTCTACTTGAAAATCATTAGACATTAATTTTCATAAGCTGTACAATAAACTTTTCAATCATAAGAAGCATAAAAATGATACTTATCCTTCACAACCATCCAGTCAATCTATTCTGAGTAGGTAATCCCACGCCCACTTTGTGACATTTTCAGTATCATCAACTAGGCAGAAAAGGGCCCACAGATAGACAAAATGATGTGGCAACAGACTGTCACTTGGGTTTGGAAATGGGCAGAGGCACAGCAGTTTTCTCTACACAGCATGAGGAAACCTGCAGGCAGACCAGGCAGTGGGGATCTCCTGGCTCTGCTCAGCATGTTTCTCACTTGAGGTAAATCAGTAAAAAGTTTCTCCTGAGACCAGGCATGAAGTCCTGGCCATGGTGTAAAGTTGATACCGAAACCTCTGTTAACTGCACTTGTGGCACAATTTCACCTGGTGCTTCCAGTGATTTACAGCACTCCTGAATTGAGTTCTGGATTGATATGTTTATTAATCTCACAAAGCAGCTTACAAAGTGAGGCTGCTTGATGGGACTGCAGCATGCATTGTGTGGGGATTATTCCATACCTGTTTCATCATTTCAATCCTATTGTTGATTATTCAGCTTTGGAAAGCTGCTAGTAGTTGTGATTCATGAAATTGTCAGCTAATTCTATATCTAATTACTTTTTAAAGACCTACACACCAATAGGGGTGGAAAAACCCAGGACGGATACAGTTGGCATTGTAACACCCTGGGCCAGGCATCTGTGCAAAGAATTCTTGCACCAAAGAGAGCAGAAATGTAATAAATTTAACTTCAGATTTAGGAAGGGTCTATGGGTTTCACCTTAGATTGACAAGAGTCAAGCTCTTCACTGAGAGCCTGTCAGGAAATGATTTGTCATTTAATGACAAAACCAATGACCTGTATAAGGTCATTAAATTACAGGTCCACTAGTGACATGTGTACCGCAGAACAAGAACACAGTGTATTTTCTTCTGTAGCACTGAATTTCAGATCTATTGGTTAGACAGATAATAAAAGTCCTTTGAAAAATAAGCTGAATGCATCACTCAGTGAAGGGGACAAGTACATCCATCAGATAAGCTTCCCTCACAAGCACCTGGAGCTCATCCTGTGGATCCCCACACACCCTCTCACAAGTGAAGCTCTCAGAGAGAAAGAAAGTAGGTGAAATAGCAAGGGCACACAAATGAAACTGAAAAACTCTTGGTTGAGAGAGTATATGCTCATGATAAAAAAAAAACAACAACATCTTGTTCTCTTAAGAATAGAGAATGTGTGAAATTAAACACTTTTCTTGTAGGAATAAAGAGTATGCCTTCATTAGTAATGTATCAAGAAAATATGAGTTTTGTCTGAGACTCAGAATTACTGAAATCTGTCAAGTTTCATAAAATTCAGTGGGTAAGGCTGCCTTTCAACCATATGATGACAGATATTTCTGCATTGTTTTTGTCCAAGTTGATTATCCTAAGCTGGATCCCTGTACAAAGATTTCTTTCTTATAAG